>JACGCM010000023.1:0-57252 GCA_014058105.1 Kingdonia uniflora | reverse complement strand
ACCATTACTTGTTTACTTATGTAATCTCAATCTTTGCACCTACACATTATCTCAACAGTCAAAAACAAGTAACCATTGAAAATAGATATACTTAGAGACCCAACCCAAATGCCCAAAACCAGAAAGCCACCGTCAGTTCAAAACTTGTCCCCCTCCTTGTGTGAGTTTGACGAACCCCAGATTCAATTTTAAGCTAAAGGAATTTCAACCCACACCGGTTTCATGAAGAAAAATTTCACCACCCATGGGGGATGCAAATTAATGGAGATTAATAAAGAAAAATACAGATGAAATATTTTGGTGGAATCATCCATCTGAGGAGAGAGACATGGTATTTTAGGTTTAAGAAGAGTTGAGGTGTAGAGAGAGTTGAAGGTTTCAAATTGGGGGGAGGGATGGACTTAGGTGGGTTGGTATTGTGTTCCACACCTAAACAGTAGTGTAGGAGGTGAGTAAAGTATTTTCCTTTATTAAGGTAGATAGCGGGACTAAGGGTGGGACTCAGTATCTATTTTAGAAAAGCTAGTATCGATTTTGGAACCCGGGCATTTACTAGTATTATTGGGTAATTATGAGTTGTACACTGAGGTATGCACAGTAATGATTTATAGGTATTACAACACTTATTAGGCACACCTAAGTGGGCATGATAGGCTTTATAAATCAGGAGTAATTAATTATTCAAATTGTGTATAGAGCCATAATTTAACCACAAATATTCAAATTTTATAAGACTTATTGAAGTACCATCATATACCCAAAAACTAACAAAAAAATATCGGATAAAATGAAATTGAACCAACACCGACACCGTCTCAAAGGTTTTGAAAGCTCTTGCACTAGAGCTTATAGTGATAAAAACACACAAAAACTACTCAATTACTCATACACACACGGTATCATTTTTTGCCTTCATGGTTTATAAGACTAAAACAATGGCAATATCAATGTACCTTAAATACTTTCTATCCATCGTTTAACGATTACACGATCAAGGAAACACGAAGCATGAGCATAGTTTTCTGTCTGGCAGTAACACAATGTCAACCAAGTATCACTGTATAAAAGAGTTTCAAGCATATATGTTAAAAAATACTATTCAAAACGAAGGAGATAATACCTTAGCATCACCAAATGAGGATAAAGAAGACATGACAGCATACATCGACTAAATCCAGTCTTAGATGGAAGCAGAGAGATTACCGAGACATTGAATCCATCGGGTCCCCTGAAACCTTCGCTAGATTCTACTAATAGTAATGCAAAAAGGGGAAAATAAGAACTTTCTTATCTCAAGAAGGCTTCTTAAATACATTATAGGAAGAATCAATAAGGGGAGAAAATGAATAGGAAGGCCATTGAGGGTAACGACAAAGCCAATGTGCAACTATTATAAGTGTCAGATGTGCAAGCATTTTCCAGTTAGTGCCGTAAAAAGAAATGTGAAAGATAGGCATTCTTGTGGTTTTTACTGATTGGTGAATGCAGCTATGAGTAGGGTGTGACTGCCTCAGGAACTGAAATATGTTTTAAGCGATGACCTATATGATTTCAAGAAAGAAGGCGCCACTTCTTGTTTCTCTCGTATATAGCGATGAAGACGAGGAAGAATGCCGCGGCCAGGTATAGGTAACAATCTATTGAGAACGAAGGGCAGAACGCTGAATTTAAGGCAATAGAAAAGGCTCTAAGGACCAAGGACCGGAAGTGAGTCAACAAAAGATCATAACGTTGGTTCAGTGGGAAGTGGTTATGAAGGACTTTCCAAAACAAGGCATTAATTTATTATTACACATTGAATCAAAATTAAGCACTTAAAAAACGTGCTACATGGAGCACCAGCACAGGACAGTCTAGCCCAGGCCGAAAAGTCATGGCATACAAGGTGTTGGTAAAACAGAAAGCGGGGGTTCGGGGAATTAGGAAAAAAGAGTAAGATGTTGGTGCATACTGCACAACTTGTTGGATATGCTGCAGTTGACCAATATTGATCCTTGATACACTGATCAATCAAACTTAGTTTTGTGCTTCGTAAGAGCTCCCAAAACATCTCTATAGTAGGGAGTACTTTGAGGAGTTCAACACAACTTTGAAGTTGTGGACGATGGGCAGACTCATTACAAAAAGGAGACCATCACAAAATTAACTACATTCTAAACCACTTCAAATAGTTATGTTTTTAAAAATAAGAGCCAAAAGTAACTTTTTTTTAATTTACACGTAATATAAGTCCTCGGACTAACCAATATTTTATCTAGAATCCCCAACTGAGGGAAAAGGAAAGAAAAAAATAAGGATATTAAGCCCCATAGGAGTTATAAAAACCATTTTATACTTAAATAAGTTTAGGGATGGCTGCTGTGGATGCTATAACTGCTGCTATAGGTACGCACATATGATGAAGGGTATTCAATTAAACATAAGCATATTAACAAAAATGAATTCCAAGAAAAACTAAACTTACTAAGTTTTTGTTCTAAGCATAGTACAAAACCTTGTGGTTGTAGCCAAAATTTATGTTGTGCTGCTTTTCTATTTGGAAAAGGTTGAAAGTTTTAAAAAGACAGAGATCGCCAGACTTGCAAAAAGGAAAAACATAGCTCTATCCAAAAAATTTTATAGCAGGACAAATTATTTCAAAAAGGTTATAAAAGAAAAAGGAACTCGGTGAAAGTTAAGAAAGAATTTAAAGTTCAAAAGTGATTTTACTTTAGCATTTTATGGCATCAAGTACAAAGTCGGACTATTGCACATGGAAAAATTACTATATCTAGTCTTGAAGAAATATAAGAGCTTTAAGAATCATAGAGAGAATGAATAGAGATGGCGATGCCGACTTGCACGCCAATTAGATGTACCCTCTCTCCCTCTCTTCTCTCATAATTGAACTTGAAGTTGTGTTCAATCTTATTTGTACATTTATGAGATATCTATTACCATCAGATAGTCCCCTGACAGCCCTTTCCAACACATCACCTTACTTTTCCCACATTCGATTAGGGTCTCCGTGACCAGTTACTACATGTATAATCTTAGAAGAACTAGTTTACAAAATTGCGTATGAACCTAACCCTACCATGTAGTCTTTTTAAGTTAATTAAAAGTATTTTGGTATATCTATAAGTTAGTGAACAAAATAAGCCTAAATTACGCATAATCGATAACAAACAAATAATTCTAGTAAACTATCAGAACACTATCCAAATTGATAAAATACACTACAATTATAGAGTAAACATGTATAACTCCCAAATCATGAGTCAAGTATGTGTAACAATAATCACATTAGTATCTACAAGAAAGCCAAGCAACACAAAATTTATAGAACTTCTAATTAATTATTTTAAACTAAACATAATTTAACAAACAAATACGCTTATAGAGGAAATAATGACCACACTTAAGCAATGTTTAGCAATAACTTATATCTCCGGAATATCCACAATGCAAACCCTTTGAACCTTTAGAGAAAGCACTGGGAAACTTCGCGGAAATCGAAAAAATAAATTTATTGTTTTTGTCAAGCTCAGTGAGAACCTAACTTGAACAAATAAGCAACCAACCACTTAGAGGTAGTAACTAATCCAATCAGCAAATCCCATAAACTTTAAATTAGGCTACCCCTTAGGAATTAGGCATGATTTCAGTAAGAAAAAAACCATAAACCCTAATTAAGTTAGCCATCAACTATCTAGCCTAGTTGAGTATCCAATATTCGAGATGATTAGCATCTTTTTGTTCAACAACTCGGCCTGGAGCTTGAATCTGAAAGCTCCAACTTAACAACATGGATGAGGGAAGGAGGGAGATCATCGTTAGGGACATGGAGAATCACTACTTCTAAATACACAAACTATAAATCACAACTAATCAGCAATCTCAATTTCTTATCCACCCAATTAATCCAAATAACCTCACAAGTAGTGAATTCTTGTGCGCGATACTTGTCAGTCTCAGTAAAGATCTGTACGTGCAACATTGGTGTGGTTCAGAGAGCTCATTCGAACACAAGATCAAGAAACCACATTTTTTTCAAGATTCTATTTGTTTTCAAAGGCTCATACCTACAGATTTTCCCGGTAAACCTTTAACTATTGTGAAATGGTGCAAACCCCTTCTTTAGGGTAATACAAACTCAACACCGATGGTTCTTCTTGCAGGTCCAACTTTTAACAATTTGATTTTTCGTTAGATATGTTTTACTATATCATAAACATAGGAAGGAGAATATGTAGCGGATGGTTTTACTACATCAGCTTAGATCTGTATTGACTAACCCGGTATGTTTGGTTTGCGGGGTATGGTATATGCTATAGGATTGTCAGGTGAATAAAATAAATAATGACCCTGATCTCCCTAGTTAGCCAAAGGAAAAGTTTTACCAGTTCAATTGCGGTCATGTAAAGTTTATGAGTGGCAAGATTTGGCATACTTATATTTGCGGGAATCTAATTTAAGCTACTATTTCGTGCACACCATTTTCAGGCTGAAGATAAATTTGGCTATTTTCTTGAGGCTTTGGACATGGGAGCTCCTCCACATGGTATGGAACATCATTACTTTGTACCTAAAACATAATTCACTTGTACTCTGCTTCGATCACTGGGAAAATTTGCAGTTTGATCTCGTAACTTTATTATTCACACATCTGGCTCGTATATGTTTTGGCACAGGGGGATTGCTTTTGGTTTAGACCGGTTAGTGATGTTGTTGGCGGGTGCTAGTTCCATCAGAGATGTTATAGCTTTTCCCAAGACCACAACAACACAATGTGCGCTCACTCAGGCGCCTTGGAGGTTGATTTTCAACAACTTAAAGACGTCTCCTTTTCTGCTGAGTAGACAATTATTTATTTTATTTTAATATTTGTACATTCTCATTCAAATTACGTATCGATAATTTGAAATAATAAAAACATTACTATAAGAAAAATGAAATTATGATGTCTATGTGCCAATTTTGTACATTAATCAGCTTTGATAAAAAAAAGACAATCTTCTAAACCTTATAGGCAGTTAAAAAGAACTTAATCCAAAATTGGCTGACAAAAAAAACGACTGAAGATGATCTAAATTCACGCTATAATGATTTATATTCAAAATATAAAAATAAAATACATTTTAATGTGCAAAATCATCACTAAACCTATATCTTAGTTTGTACATAAATGTTAATTCCACACTTAGGTATGCAAATGAATGATTTATAAGTATTATTACATCCAAAGCACTATGTCACACATGCACGCCTGAAATCTGCCGGTGACCATCACCACTGAGACTAGGATCAGAGTTCTTAAGCCCTCTCATAGTGGTAAACTTGTGACCATGGCCACTGGGACTAGGACCTGAATTCTTGCTAATGTTGAGCACATTCAACTTTATTAACTTGTTCGATCAAACCCGTTTAGTGTCCGAGCATCTGTCACGAAGAAATAAATTTTGCCAAGGGAAGAACACAGAGGTACAACTTGATTATAACCTTAGACATGTTGTAAAGTTGTGATATCTTGGTGGTAATGTTTAAGCAAACAATCATAAGTATTTATTCTTGGATGAGTTACTGAAACTAAAACTATATTTGGAAGCGCTTACGTACGAATCTTGCTATACTAATGCAGAAGGAATTATTAACAACCCTTCTTTTTCGTTGTTCTTTTCATTGTGTAGATGACGAGCAAATGTGGGATACCTATGTTTCGGGTGAATTCCCTTATGGATTCGTATAAATCCTTTCTAAGCTCATCTTTTTTCTTAATTCATTTTGAAATATTACGTTTTAGGAGACCTAAATAATAACATGTTTGGTAAACACAACATTACATCTCCAGGGGACTAGTCGTGCAAATAACGATAAGCATATAACATGTTTGGTCGCCTGCACGCCATTACTTCTCCACCGGATTAGTCGTGCAAATAAAGATTTGCGATAACTTATGTCCCCGATCACCTAGAGTCTCAAATAGACTTAAAACCTCGAATCAATCGCTCATTTTGAGGTGGTAGTAGGGGTCCACCCTTGCTGACGTGGCAGCGACACTGTCAGTGGGGTCACCCATGTTAATGTGGCATAACACGTGGCAACACTGTTCATATCCAAATTAACAAAAAATACCGGACTAAATGAATTTGAACCAACACCGACACCGTCTCAAAGGTTTTGAACGCTCATTCCATTTAGAGCTATATTTCATAAAACACAACAACTACTCAATTCTCATCCCACACACATTAACATTTTTTGCCTTCATGTTTATACGACTAACAATGGCAATATCAATGCTAGCTTTAATATTTGCTCTCCATCGTTTAACGAATTACAAGATCAAAGAAAACAAGTAAACATAGCCATAATTTCTTTCTTGCAGTAACACAAGTCAACCAAGTATCACTGTATAAAAGAGTTTCACGCATATTAATGTTTAGAAATACTATTCAAAACAAAGGATATAATACCTTATCATCACAAATGATGGATAAAGAAGACATGATCAGCATACATAGACCTAAATCCAGTCTTAGATGGAGCAGATATCCCGAGACATTAGAATCCATCTAGGTCCCTTAGCCTTAGATAGATTTCTATCATAAGTAATTCAACAGGGAATAATGAACTTTTATCTCAAGAATGCTTCTTAATGCACTACAGGAATAATCAATAAGGGTAGAAATTAATAGAAGGCCATTGAGGTGTAACGACAAAGACAATTTGCAACTATTACGAGTGTCAGATGTGCAAAGCATTTTCCAGTAGTGTTGCTAAAACTAAACGACTATTAAAGATAAGCATCTTGTGGTTTAAATGCATTTGTGAATGCAGTTATGAGTAGGGTGTGCACTGCATCATGACTGAATGCGCCAGCGAGACCTATGATTTCAAGATAGAAGGCGCCACTTCTTGTACTCTCGTATATAGCGATGAAGACTAGAAGAATGCCGCTGGTCATGTATAGGTAACAGTATCCTAATTTGAGAAATAAGTGATAGAACGCTGAATTTAAGGCAGTAGAAAATGACCAAGGACCAAGGACCAGAATGTTAGTCAACAAAAGATCATTAAACTTTGTCTCTGTTGGGAAGTTGTTTATGAAGTACTTTCCAAACCAAGCATTAACTTTATTATTAAACATTGAATCCAAATTAAAAAACGTGTTACCTGAAGCACCAGTCATAGGTCCAGGTAGAATAGGGGGACTGAAGCCCATGCCTAATGCTCATGGCATACCAGGTGTTGGTAGGACAAGAAGACGGGGTTTCGGGGCATTAGGAAAAAGAGTAAGATGTTGGTTGTATACTGCACCAACTTGTTGGAATGCTGCAGTTTGCCCAAGATGCTCCTTGATCCACTGATCAATTAAACTTAGTTTGTTGCTTCTCTAACTGCTGATAATAGGTACGCACATTTGCCTAAATGGATATTCCATATCAGCATAGCACTTTTTTTTTTTGCTCAATAAGAAGTGAATTTATAAGAGACCCAAACAACACGTTACAAAAGGGGTGGGTGAATGCAATCAACCCACACTCCCATTTAACAAAATCTAAAATATTCGCACATGGGAACCTCTATCTTATGCAAATAGGAGGGCTTCCCTTCATTTGATCAATTATGCCTTCCGGTAGCATCACGCCTCTTTTTGCAAGTTTGTCAGAGCTAAAGTTAGCTTCCCTCCATGGGAACCTCTATCAGCATAGCATTATTAACAAAATGAACCTCTATCAGCTATTGTTGATTTTCTTCCGCTCTTCTTCTTTCATTTTCTTCCTTCACTTGTCTCTTCTCAACCTCATCTCTGTAAGCATTGTCGCCATATTTTGACTGAATGCAATAATATCATCCACACCCTTATTTTTTGCAACGCTTTTTCTAATTTTTTTTTTGGCCGATGGGCTTTGCTCCACACTCATACAAGAACCTTCTAATTCATGATTTGGGGAGCGGATTGAGGTGTAGGTGGGTTGGCGGGATCCTCCGACAAGTCATTTGATCCGATCGAGTTTTTTGGAGAAGAATTGCGTGATCCTTTAAACGCCACATTTCTAGGTAGATTTTCCGCATGGTTCAAACCATCATCCTTTAGGTTGGCCCATTGCGGTTCTCTTGCTAAAATCTTATACGCTTCACGATGTTTGAAGTTATTGCCGCAATTCAAACATTGATAAATCTTTTGTGCGTCATTTTTCTACAATTCCCCAAATCCTCAAATACAAATAAATAATGTGTATATCCAAGAAAAATAAACGAAATTGAGTTAATTTTTTTTAGAACGTACCCGATCATCCTTATTTTTTTACTCTCGTGCCGAAATTGTACTTAAGCAACTATCCCCTGTGTAGTTCACACATTGTGCATTAAAGGGATACCACTGAGATTTGGTTGACCCATATGATCATCGACCAAGGTACTCTGGGTCTCTGTTAAACGCGATCTTGACATTTTGATAGAAAGTAAAACCATTTGTGTACCCAATGGTTTGGACAGATGTCGTACTCACACCCTTGTGAGACACGTGAAGTTCGCATCCAACCAATGAAGTCTATTATCATTCGTCTCGTCTAAAAACTCGGCATCCTCAGATACTTGCATATTTTGCCTTGGTTTAGCGGGTGCTTTTTTCTTTCTTCATTTTCCTTTTCTTTTCCGAGGCGCCGTAATGTCAACCGGTATTGGAGCATTTGCAGAACCCATATTTAACTCGGTAGAGTTACCATTGAATATGTAGTTCTGAAATTAATTTGGAGGTTGAGTGGACGAATAGTATTGATAGAACGGGTTAAATGCTTGAGGTTGTGGTTGAGAGAGTGGAAAGTGATTTTGATACTATCCTCCTAAGGTTTCCTCTTGCGCATGGTAAACAAAATTGGGGTATGTGATTGGAATTGAGATTGGTTGTGGTAGAGGTATTGAGCGAATTATGATGATGGGTGTTGAGAGAATGGTGTTGAAGGCGGGTTCTGGGGAAGATGGGGTTGACGGTGTTGATTGATTCTTGTTGGTGCCGAAATTTGTTAATTGAGCCATGTAGGAAGATAAAGTTTTTTGAGTGAATTTGTGGTTTGGAAGTTCTGAGTGAAGGGTCTATTAGATGATGTTGGAAAGCGGGTTCGGCTTTGCGGATGGGTCGCGTTGCATCGAATTCATGGGGTTGTGACTTTCTTGAATCTAAGGGATCATACTGGGATTGTTCAGGTGGGTTTTAGTTTGAGTTGAATTGGAGTTATTTTTGTTGTGAGTTTTGGCGATTTAGTTAAAAAGTATGATTTTATGGGGTTTTGGGTGTGTTTGTGGGGGTTTGCAGGTTACAACGCTTCCGGAGAAGTTTCACGATGCTCATTTGATTGTTAATGAAGTGAGACTTGAGTATGTTGTTGCTGTGGAGGGCTTAATTCGAGCGAGACCGACTGAGTCAATTAACATGAAGATGAAAAATGACGTAATTGAGGTATGTAACCAAAAAGGTTTTTGCTAATAGAAAAAAAATCTTAGGTGGCGTTTGTTTTTCAAGTGCCGAATGCTGAAAAAAAATTCAAGTGCTGAATGCTGAATGTTTTGAAGTGATGAATGCTGAATTGCTGAATATGTTATGGTGTTTCTTTTCTAAGAAGTGCTAAAAACTGGTAAAACTGATAAATGTCTTAAATACCCTTGTTATAAAAGAACACATCTTGAAGCATATTCGAATAAACAAAAGTTCGGTCTATATCTGCCCCTCTCTATTCGAACAAAAGGACAAAATGGACAAAACATACATACAAAGACATCATTGCACAAAATGGACAAAATGGATATACAAAATGGACATACAACAATCTTTATTATACAAAATGGACAAAAAGAATGGACAAAATGAACATACAAAATGGACATACAAAAGACATCATTGCACAAAATGGTTTATACAGATCATAAGCATTAAAGAGAGTCTGAAGTACGAATCTTAAGATAATACAACCCAACATAGTCTAAAATAGCAAATAGTCGAACATCAACATAGTTTATAAATCCAAAAAACAAGATAATCCAAAATAGCAATGCATAGAAACCTAAACTCCGAGAAACTGCATCAGGTAGAGTTTCTTTAATTCCAGCGTAGCCAAGCCCACAAACATGTCAGCATAATCTAGATGTTCAGTAAACGTGAAACATGCTTTAGTCATTTCAGCAGCCGTCAGATACCCCAAAATATGCATTTCTTGAAGAATACCCAGCACTTCCGAAAGTTTCTTTTCACGGGTATCTTATTTTGCCAATTCTTCTCACGGGTATCTTGTTTTGCCAAATCTTCACGGGTAAAACCTGATGAAGAAATCAAAACAAAAATGTCAGCAATATATTCTACATACAGTATATCACATTGGTAAAGGATGCTATGCTAAAAGATGCTATGCATATTGGTAAAGTTAGAAGTATATTGGATGCCAGTTCTTTTACTCACCAATGCTCCACTATGGAGTTTTCAAGATATTCTTTCTGCAGTTCATTCTCTTTTGGTTGTGCAGAATATTGATTAACAAAAAAGCTCACAAAGTATATTGGCATAACACATAACAGTTACAGTATATTGGCATAACACAACACATAACAGTCACAGTATATTGATTAACAAAGTATATTGGCATAACACAACAGTCACAGTCTCATAGTACTCCACTGTATGGTGCTTAATATCTTTTGGATTGATCGTAACAGTCACAGTCTCATAGTACTCCACTATATGGTGCTTAATATTTTTTGGATTGGATTAGTCACAGCCATATACAAGAATCCATTGTTTCAGACTCCACTATATGGTGCTTAAAATTCAGTAACTGCATCATCCATTATTTCAGACTCCACTAAAATAACAGATGCTAACAGAAACTGCAGACTGTGAAAGCTAATACCAACTGTGAAAGCTAACAGAAACTGTAGACTGTGAAACAGCAAGTAATAACATTCAGATCTTGCAATAATAACTCATCACCACCTTGGACAGACTCAACAGTAGAACATACTTGCAATAATTAATAGAAGCCTCATGTATGACATTCAGATCTTGAGAAGAGCTACCACCAGGCAAAGTACAATTAGACAAGGATGAAATTTTTTTGTGTACCTTTGTGACATTGCAAAAGAAGGTAGTATTTATATCTCCAACATTGTAAAAGAAGGTGTATGATCAGAGTACACTCTATTCAGATGATTTACTTTCACAACAGGGAAAACAGTAACAAAATAAAAATTCATGAACAACCTGTCCAGCTTAGCCCACACCCTGTTTACACCATGTTATTCATTGCACTAAGTAAAATTGTATCCTACAAAGCTTACTTCAATAAAACCTGCAGCCTATATCATGTTTTCAAAATATTCCATTGAAGTATTATTCCCAAGTGTACTTTCAATCTTTTTACAATTATATTTAATTGCATTGAAGTCTCCCACAACTGTCCAAGGTCCATCCTCAGTTGTTGACAACATAATCAGATCCTCCCACAACCATGGTATTTTTGTCAGTTACATGCTCTATGAAACTTTTACCTTCTTCCATGACTCCATCCTTCAGTAAATTGAAAGTATTGGAGTGAACAATATTCTGCTGTATCTCATTCTCATGAATAATCTGGTTATCTAGCCTCACAACACTACTAGGCTTATCCACCTCAACTGGAGTCTTCATCACCATAGCCTAAAGCCCCACTTTCACAGCAACATCATTGGGTTCTCTGATCAGCAATCCTCCATTGTTCATGGGGCTTTGGGAGCATACACCTCATTGTTATCAGTGTACATAATTTTCTTCTTACCTTCATTTATTTCAGCTTTTTTCTTTGTATCAAAATTCTCCTTGAGCTCATCATCTTTCACCTTTGAGCAAGCACCAACATGGTGACCTAATATGCAGTAGAAAGTGCAATATTTTGGCAACCTTTCATACAATACTTTTCGCCCCCAGCCTCTAGTTTTTTGTGATCCAAATTAGTGGAAACTCCTTCATTAAGTCAACCTCAATGCATACTCGAGCTATACTAGGCCTATAACATACCCTAGTTGGAATGATTTAGCCAAAAAAATTCCCTCCAATCAATGCAGTCACCACTTGATATACCTTTTAAGACAACAAATTCAGCAGTTAAAAGAAACATAAAACCAGCTGCTGAAAAAAAATTCAGCAGGAAAAAGAACACCACCTTAGCTTTCTTGAAGAAGAAGATACGTTAAAATATCTGCGAATGTTAGTATCTACCATAAGCTGAAAGCGAAAATGGATTAATCAGGGCTCAATTTGGTTAGTGGTTGAGTTATCTTAATGAAGGTTTAGAATGTGAAACCTTAGTAGTGGGATCAAACCGTTTCTCAGTGCAGTGTAAACGATCAGTTTGCTGATAATGCTCTATTAATATGTCTGTTCTACTGAGCCCAGCTAAATATTTACTGATAATGCTCTTCTTGGAATATACCATATCAGGTTGCTGCAGAGTATGTTCAGGTATTGAATTCTGTGAGAGGAAAGTTGCCTTTCTTGGTTACCACTTCAGATGATGCCAAAGAGTCTGCTAAAGAGGAGATCCGTTTGAGGTAGCTGGTTAAGCTTCTTGATATATTTCATTTGGAAAATTTGTTTCTTATTACTCTATTTTATACACTACAATGGTGGGCCCTCATTTGTCAGACACATCTTTAGTCACCTAAAAAGTAAAGGAAAGTTAATACATTGCCGTGTTGTCAATACCGCAAAATCCTGACATTCTTTATCTCCGTGGTTTCATTTTTGCTTCGCTCAGTTAGCATATCTGTTCCATAAGTAATTTACCTAACACATACTGGTGGTGCTAGATATCGGTATCTTGATTTGAGCCGACAGCCAATGACCTCTAACCTAAGGTTAAGACATAGTGTGATAAAACTTGTGAGGCGATATCTCGAGGATCTACATGATTTTGTGGAGGTATTATTGTAGTAATGCTTAAGTAAGATGTTCTTTTCATTACTTCTATTTTTTTTGCTCTGTTTATCTTTATCCTTATGGTTGCTATGTAGATTGAGACACCAATACTCTGCAGATCCACTCCTGAAGGTGCCCGTGATTATCTCGTGCCCTCGCGAATTCAGGTACTTCAAATTTTTCTATTGCTGCCATGCTCTTTTCATTGGCGCTCTGTAAGTGCGACTCAAAGACCTAAACTTAGGAAAAATGGAAAACTAACCCGACAGTTATTTAAACTAACTTAAGTTAGTAATTGTTCTGGTAACTTTTCTCCTCCTCAGTCCTAACTTGGCCGAACTAAACTGGCAACAAAATAATGTGTTTTTTTTTGCATCAACAGACATGTGTGGCCTAAGGTTGGTAGTGTAAACATTCCAACAATAGACTACTCATGCTTAGTCGAGAACCCAATGAGTGTTCTCTTATCTTGGATTTCCATATGGGAAACCTACTAGTCCAAGTTCCGATGGAACCTAGTGATTGAGAGGGTAGGAGTTGGCTAGCTTAGTTCCTCTCAAAGGGTCGGGAAGCTTATTTAGGTTGGATATATATGTTGTTGGCGTGCAGGTCTGATTCAGTTTAGTGTGATCTTTGAAGCCAGGAACGTTCTATGCTTTACCCCAAAGTCCACAACTGTTTAAGCAGATGCTGATGGTCTCCGGATTCAATAAATATTATCAGATAGCACGGTAATTTCTTACATACGCTTAAGCGATGCATCGATATGGATCAGACTGGCCAGACCTTCGTTTTGATCTCGAGTTAAAAGATGTAAGTCCTTTTGTTATGGGCAAACTTTTCTATTGTAAATTTAGACTTTATTTACTACAAAAATTCTTTTACTACAAAAATATTAAGAATTTTTGTAGTGGAAAGTTAATACATTGCCGTGTTGTCAATACCGCAAAAATTCTTCCAAACTCTTTCCACTGCACGATGCACGTGCAGTGGAAAGTTAATACATTGCCGTGTTGTCAATACCGCAAAATCCTGACATTCTTTATCTCTGAAGACATGAAAGACCTTTCCACTGCACGTGCTTTGGCATATGATATGGTTTATAATGGAGTTGAGGTATGTCTTCCGCTTATAATGCTGTTATTTTCACTTTCCCTTTTTCCCTGTAGGAAGATCTAGCTCACTAGTCAAATTCAGGAGAGAGAAGCTCTAAATGATTATTGCATTTTATCAGATTGGAGGGGGGAGTCTTAGAATATACAAGCGTGAGGTCCAAGAAAAGGTTCTGGAAATTGTTGGCATCAACCGTAAACAGGTCTGTTCCTTCATTTAGACCTGCTCTCTTCTTCTTGTTCTTTTTTCATGATAACAGTGTCTAATATATCATGGCTCATCAGATTATTTTGTGATGCATGTATGATATTTCTCTGAATGCTTGCTATTCTTCTACTAATACTCGTGTCTATTTTAAAAGTATTGGCCATTATGCTGAGCTTCTTAAACATTAAAAATGTTCAGGTTTGAGGAAGATACATCAGCTTAGATCTGTATTAACTAACCCGGTATGTTTGGTTTGCGGGGTATGGTATATGCCCATAGGATTTGTCAGGTGAATAGAAATAAATAATGACCCCTGATCTCCCTAGTTAGCCAAAGGAAAAGTTTTACCGGTTCAATTGTGGTCATGTAAAGTTTATGAGTGGCAGGATTTGGCATACTTATATTTGCGGGAATCTAATTTTAAGCTACTATTTCGTGCACAACATTTTCAGGCTGAAGATAAATTTGGCTATCTTCTTGAGGCTTTGGACATGGGAGCTCCTCCACATGGTATGGAACATCATTACTTTGTACCTAAAACATAATTCACTTGTACTCTGCTTCGATCACTGGGAAAATTTGCAGTTTGATCTCGTAACTTTATTTATTCATACATCTGGCTCGTATATGTTTTGGCACAGGGGGGATTGCTTTTGGTTTGGACCGGTTAGTGATGTTGTTGGCAGGTGCTAGTTCCATCAGAGATGTTATAGCTTTTCCCAAGACCACAACAACACAATATGCACTCACTCCGGCGCCTTGTGAGGTTGATTTTCAACAACTTAAAGACGTCTCCTTTTCTGATGAGTAGACAATTATTTATTTTTATTTTATATTTGTACATTCTCATTCAAATTACGTATCGAGCATTAGCTGCCCTGTTCTTTCTTTTCCATGAATAATCATATCTATGTGAGCCTTTCTAGGTGAAAGCTATTGTATCCTTAACATTTACTATACCAATAAATAATAAAAACATTTACTATAAGAAAAATGAAATTATGAATGTCACTGTGCCAATTTTGTACATTAATCTGCTTTGATAAAAAAAAAAAAAAGACAATCTTCTAAACCTTGTAGGCAGTTAAAAAGAACTTAATCCAAAATTGGCTGACAAAAAAATGACTGAAGATGATCTAAATTCATGTTATAATGATTTATATACAAATATAAAAATAAAATACATTTTAATGTGCAAAATCATCATAAAACCTATATTCTTAGTTTGTACATAAATGTTAATTCCGCACTTAGGTATGCAAAGGAATGATTTATAGGTATTATTACATCCAAAGCACTATGTCACACATGCACGCCTGAAATCTACTGGTGACCGTCACCACTGAGACTAGGACCAGAGTTCTTAAGCCCTCTCATAGTGGTAAACTTGTGACCATGGCCACTGGGACTAGCACCTGAATTCTTGCTACTGTTGAGCACATTCAACTTTATTAACTTGTTCTGATCAAACCCGTTTAGTGTCCGAGCATCTGTCACGAAGAAAACTAAATTTGCCAAGGGAAGAACACAGAGGTACAACTTGATTATAACCTTAGACATGTTGTAAAGTTGTGATATCTTGGTGGTAATGTTTAAGCAAACAATCATAAGTATTTATTCTTGGATGAGTTACTGAAACTAAAACTATATTTGGAAACGCTTACGTACGAATCTTGCTATAACTAATGCACAAGGAATTAATAACAACCCTTCTTTTTCGTTGTTCTTTTTCATTGTGTAGATGACGAGCCAAATGTGTGGCTACACTAATGTTCCTGGTGAATTCCCTTATGGATTCGTATAAATCCTTTCTAAGCTCATCTTTTTTCTTAATTCATTTTTGAAATATTACGTTTTCAGGAGACCTAAATAATAAACATGTTTGGTAAACAAACATTACATCTCCAGGGGACTAGTCGTGCAAATAACGATAAACATATTAACATGTTTGGTCGTCTGCACGCCATTACTTCTCCACCGGATTAGTCGTGCAAATAAAGATTTGCGATAACTTATGTCCCCGGATCACCTAGAGTCTCAAATATGACTTAAAACCTCGAATCAATCGCTCATTGTGAGGTGGCAGTAGGGGTCCACCCTTGTTGACGTGGCAGTGGCACATGTCAGTGGGTTACCCATGTTAATGTGGCATAACACGTGGCAACACTGTTCATGTGCCACGTGGCAGTACAGTTGACATGTGGCAGGTGGTTTTGCCGGGTCAAATCGGTTCAGACAGGTCAACCCGGTTCAGGCCTTGACCTAGACCAAACCAGACCGGTCCGGGACCGGTTCAAACACTAAATTGGCTATAGAGAGCTCAATTTTTGGTTAATTTTGTTTTTTTTTTTGAAAATTTTTTATTGACTGGACTACCCCTTGGGGGACCCATTTTATTTTATTTTTATGAAAAAAAATTAATTTTTTTTTCGGAACGGGTGCTCGTATAGAAAACTGACTAACTTATATGTGATATAAAAAAAATAATTAATACTTATTTAAGTATCTTACGATAGCTAATATGATATTAATTGTATGTCACTAGGATACTAATTCTCCTGATCAAGGATCAGAGATAATACGAAACCAAGACTCATTTAGAATACGACTAGGAGTCATATCTAAATCACAGTTAATTGTTAAAGACAAATAATTAGAGATCAATTAGAAATTGACTTAGTCTTATTTCTAAAAACTTGATGTCTGAAGAACCAATTTTACGTATCTAGGTGCAATTAAATGTTATATGATAACAATTAGAGGTATATAACACTAATAACAACCTATAATACCCTAAATGTTAGTTCAAAGATATGAGTAATCTACCAATCTTATGAATCCAGTAGACTTCGGATGTGACCACTTGTCAACTAAACATCTAATACCCATCATATTCGTAGCAAATGGGTTATTTGGCAAGAATATACCAACCTTATAGATTTTTAGGGATTTTAACACCCTAGTTGTTAGAATAATGATCGCAACATCTAGTGGTTTTGAATAGATGTCTTGTTAAATACCCTATTAAAACACACTTTAAGGTTAAGATTAACATTTTATGGGGTAAAGTTAGGATTTGACTATAATAAAATCTCATGAGTATAAAACCATGAACATGGTTCATTTACAAGTAATGATTAAGAATCATGTACTTCATTGCACCATATACCATCAAACACAAGTAATGATCGTAAATCATGTACTTAAAAATGATTTCATAAGTAATATGACATGAACGAGGTTCACCTACAAGTAATGATTGGGAATCACTGACTTAAATAGTATGAATTGTCTTTATGCACAAAATGTTTATCAAGTACTACTACTGGTATTGATCTACATTCATAATAGATGTTGGTAATACTCCAAACATTAAGTACCTCCCATACTACAATTTCTATTTCGGTACCACTAAACTTGACCTCTATGGATACTGAAATCCATATGCTATTGCAGAATCTGGAAAAGACTATTGCTGATAACAATGTCTCTAAAATAACAAAGTAGGAGCTTTGTTTGCACACTCACCTCCATATTCAGGAAGACCTGATAATGAACTACCCTATACTATTATAATATTGTATGACTGCGGTAGAATTTTTATTTGGCGGTGCAACTCCACTAGAATCTCACGTGGAGAAATAGTTGAGGTTAATAAAGATATTGAGAATATAATATAATTTTCTATGCCTTAAATATTGCGCTTCCGAGGCAACATTTGATAGTTCAATGTGCACGCAGACCTAATTCAAGTTTTTTTCATCTCTAAGCAAAACAATGAGCTACTGGTTAGGAACCTCAAGCTTATGCCTACTAAGAGTAAGCATGCACCTCAGACAACATATTTATTGTCTCTAACCTAACCACTACCATATAGTCTTTTTAAGTTATTAAAAGTATTTTGGTATATCTATAAGTTACTGAACAAAATAAGCCTAAATTACTCATAATCGATAACAAACAAATAATGTCTAGTAAACTATAAGAACAATATCCAAATTGATAAAATACACTACAATTATAGAGTAAACATGTATAACTTACCAAATCATGAGTCAAGTATGTGTAACAATAATCACATTAGTATCTACAAGAAAGCAAAGCAACACAAAATATATCAGAATCTTCTAATTAATTATCAAAACTAACATAATTTATACAAACAAATACGCTCATAGAGGAAATAATGACCACACTTAAGCAATGTTTAGCAATAACTTATATCTCCGGAATATCCACAATGCAAACCCCTTGAACCTTTAGAGAAAGCACTGAGAAACTTTGCTGGAAATCGAAAAGATAAAATTTATTGTTTGTCAAGCTCAGTGAGAACCCTAACTTGAACAAATAAGCAACCAACCACTGAAGAAGGTAGTAACTAATCCAATCAGCAAATCCCATAAACTTTAAAATTAGGCTACCCCTTAAGGAATTAGGCATGATTTCAGTAAGAAAAAAACCATAAACCCTAATTTAAGTTAGCCATCAACTATCTAGCCTAGTTGAGTATCCAATATTCGAGATGATTAGCATCTTTTTGTTCAACAATTCCGCCATGGATGCTTGAATCTGAAAGCTCCAACTTAACACATTGATGATTAGCATCTTTTTGTTCAACATTTCTTACATCACAATATTCATAGTTCTGATAACATGACTAGCTAATTACTTCTAAATTTGCTACCTATATTTCAACATGTTCAGAAACCCTTTTAAACCAATCACATTTTGCAGCTCACAAAAACAAAATCTTTATAACAAAATTTTACAGAAACAATACCTGCAAAAAGAGTTCCTCGTCGATTAAACGCGATGGATCTCATGATCCCATGCTCCAAAAATTCGTCAATTACTTCCGGAAAATCCCCTTGCAATGGGTCTTCACATCACCAAACAAAACCCAAATTGAAGCAACAATTAGTTTTGGTTCTCTATGTGTAACTCACTGTTCAAGAAATTGTTAGGAGTTAACAACAGTAGGGATGTTGTTGTTGATCGATGAGAGAGCATCGAGTGAGACTGTCGTTGTTATTGGGTGTTGTTGGGGTTTCGGTTGTGGTGAGAGTTGCCATGAAAGATTTGGTGAAGATGGAGAGAGGAGTTGGTTTTAGAGAAGAGAGAGAAGGGTTGTAACTTGTAAGTTATAACTGTTTCGCCGCGCAATAATTTCCCTCGTTATATTTGATGATTGAAAATATACCCAAATTCGGCAGGTTATTTGGCTTTTTTGAGAAGGCAACAGAAAATTCGAATTGAATCCAACGGATGCGGCTTAATTTCAAGAAACCAAACAGATCCAAGAAGTCAAAATATGCCTCCATATGCACAATTTTGATCATGAACGGTCCAAATTGGAATTTGGCAAAGGTTATTCCTTTAGGTGTATAGATAGATTCGTATGAAAACGGTCCAGACGTGAATACTACGAACGCAGAAGTGAGATTCGTATAAAAATCACGTTGGATTTGAGAGTTAAAGAAAACTAGGGTTTCAACTAAACAAATCAACTTACTTTAATCAAAATCAACTGAGAAACAAATAATCTAGACCTCCTATTTTATAGAACACAAGAAGGGTTAAAATTAAGAACCTTAATTCTAATTAAAATAAAATTATGTTTTAAATTGGGAAACTGCTAATAATTCACATTAGACATCTCCAACAGAGTTTAAGGTAAAGTATAAAATATAAAACATTTAAATAAATATAGGCCATACGGTGGGGACGATCCTATAAGGGATGTGTCACATCAAACCCTCCGTTTGATAAGATTTTATCCACGAAATCAAGGGGGGCAGTGCTCCAAAAGACTCACGTACGTATGTAGTACGCATCCCAGTTTCTTCTTCATCTTCATCCAGCAAAACGTACTGAACATCTTGAAGATTTCCACAAAAAATTTTGTATTCTGAGACTGTACCCAAAAGCGGGGATGCGATGCTGTCATCGACATTCCTACGTCGATTGCTGTCCAATATTGAAGAAGGCATTGAGATCCGCTTCCCGAAATTTGCCAAAAAACCTTCCCAAAATGGATCAAATACAAGTGGTTGTTCGGACTTATCTTAGGTCATTACCGGGCTTGCGCACTGCTGGAACACACATTTTAGTTGATTTAAATTACTATTGGCATGCCACATAGTATGCCCCAAGGCATGCACATACATACGAATAAGTTGGCATGCCCTGAGGCATGCCTTAAAGGTTTTAAAATCGGTGCCCTTTATTTCTCCTTCACAACAGCAAACCTGCAACTTGATTTGAATCGGGTTTGTAGGATGTAACCCTAGCATCAATTCTAGTAATATATCTTCCCTCTTTACACTTTTTTCTTCATCATTAATACCTCCCTTACCTTCGAATTTAATTAGGATGGAATTTTCTAAATCGCGGTTTTCGGCTTTTATGGGTGCGATTCGACGTCGGTTGATCTCGGGAGCCCACGTGAGCCACCCCTTAGTCAGATGCAGTGGTATCTCTGTCATAGTTGAAGATGTGAAGTTCTCTGATTCGAGGCGCTCGTCGTAGGATTTCGCGGTGCCGACTTTCTCGTCGCATGGTAAATTAATGAGACCAATTTTTTTCCCAATTTGGGGTTTGATCATACTGCTGAAATCTACTGTGGGGTCATTAGCCGGACCCTGTTGGACGACCGGCGTCTCCTTGCTCGCTGTATCAAACATCGGGGTTTCTGATCTCACATCGCTATCGATGAGATGAAATACAAACGGGGTTTTCGTTTCACCGGTCTGTGCGGTGGTGCTCCAATCTTCAGGATAATCGTCATAAATAGGCGGTAAAATCGTCGTTGATTGTGGGGCGGGGGGCGGGGGGCGGGAAAAAGGCTCATCTACCCAAAGCCTCGAAAAGCCCTTCAAGCTTATCAAGTTTATCCGATATCCTCACTACATTGTCGGCGAGCGTAGGTTTCTTCGTCGCGGGTCTTCCACGAGGCATATTTGCTCTTGAAACTCACTATACTGGATTCTAACGTAACTTTGGTACCAATTGACGTGAATACTACGAACGCGGAAGCGAGATTTATATGAAAATCACATTGTATTTGAGAGTTAGAGAAAACTAGGGTTTCAACTAAACAAATCAACTTACTTTAATCAAAATCAACTGAGAAACAAATAACCTAGACCTCTTTTTTTATAGAGCACAATGACGGTTATGAACCCTAATTCTAATTGAAATATAATTCTACTTAAATTGGGAAACTACTAATAACTCACATTGGACCTATCCAATAGAGCTTAAGCTAAAGCATAAAATATAAAACATTTAAATAAACATAGATCATACGGTGGATAAACGATCCTATGAGGGATGCACCACATCATATTACACCTGAAGCACTATGCTACACATGCACGCCTGAAATCTACTGGTGACCATCACCACTGTAACTAGGACTGGAGTTCTTAAACCCTCTCGTAGTGGTAAACTTGTGGCCATGACCACGGGGACTAGGACCCGAGTTCTTGATACCATGGAGCACATTCAACTTTATTAACTTGTTCTGATCGAACCCGTTTAGCGTCCGAGCATCTGTCGCGAAGAAAACTAAATTTGCCAAGAGAAGAACACAAAGGCACAACTTGATTATAACTTTAGACATGCTGTAAAATTGTGATATCTTAATGGTAATGCTTAAGCAAACAATCATAAGTATTTATAATGGTGATGTGAAGGTCTTGGAAAATTTTGTCTAACTAAAGGAATCAACCATGGGAAGTCCCATATTTAAGCACATGGAATATATAAAATATGCCGCCAAATGCGCTATTTAAGCACACGGGGAAATAATCAAATGATCATCCTGCTATCAAGAGTCGTGACCAAAAACTTCAAGTACCAAAGACTATAGAGTCAAACACCACTCCACGGTCCGAATAATGCAGTCCAAGTCTCATTTTCCGGGTCTCTAGAGTCCGTCCGGAAACATAGGCTAAAATTTTGGATGACATGCATAATCTTCGACCAACATACGAACTTTCAACCTTATCAACAGAGCAGGTGGCATAATCAAAATCAAGACAACAACATCAGGAAATAGTTACAGCACGAGTTTCCCAACCAACACCACTCGCCCATGATGTCCTCGTACTCTTGGTCGAGAGCCGTCTTGTAAAAGCTTATTTCCTTTCTCGGACTCATTCTTCATCATCGACCTCATCAACATACATGAAGTACTACTAAAGGCATATTCAGTATTTGTTGGAATTTAACAAAAGCTTCTGGGCTTGGGCTCATCTTTTCTTTTACAAAGAGGTTATCCACTTGGACTTGGGTTTGGGTTGTGGACTCTTGCTTGGTCTCTCCATCAATAGCTAGTGGACCTAATCTTTAGGAACTCGTCTCCACTTTAACAGTTCAAACTTTCATTGACAAAATAAAAGAAAGAGCTATTGCATCTTCCCTTTAAATACCTTTGGTTCTACCACCTTTACAACACAGAAAAAGAACTTCTCTCTATTGTTCTTTGCATCACTTCCTCTTTAACTTCATTTACTGTTTACCTGAGGTGCACACTTATTATTTTACGTAGACTTTCGGATAACTGAAGCTACTGTATACGTTATGCTCGTTGTATCCTTGAAGAGATCAGACATTCGTTGCCTTACCCGAGGTAGGCCGAAATACTCTTTAAAGATAGTGCGACCCACGTCTCGAGCTTCTCCTTATTTATCAATTCTTACTGTTACGAATTGCTACTATTCTTGTTGCCTAAACTTCACTAATAATTGTTGTTTGCCGGAGCTGAAACCTGCCTTACCCAACAGTTCTTGCTGCCTGTTATTCTAGCGCTAATACTTGCTATTTGCCGGAACTGAAACCTGCCTTACCCAATAGCTCTTGGTGCCTGAACTTGCGCTACTTATCCATCTATTTTTTCTGTTGAACCTGCATGTTATTCTTGTGCTAATACATTGATGCTATTCGTCGGAGTTTACTGCTGCGTTTTCCTGGAGTACAAACTGCGCTGCTACTGTAGTTTATTACCGGAGATTACCAACTGTTGTTGTTGTTCTTGATCTACTGAAAGTGCTATTTTCTCAACGCTACAAACCAAAAAGCAGAACTGATCTTGTACTTACCATTGCTGCTACTGTACAAATCTGAGTTACCAGAGTACTTGATGTTGTTTACCATTGCTGCTACCTCTACCATCTGAGTTTCAGTTTACCATTGTTGTTGCTTTCGTTACAAAAAATGTGCCACTGTTTCTGAAAACTAGTTATTGTTGCTTCTTATTGCTAAGCCAAAAAGGAAAGCTACTCTTACAGGTTCATAGATTATTTTTAACTATTTTAAAAAGTACTTCATTTCTGTAAGATGGCTCTTTCTTCTGAAGTGCTGAAATATGATTCCAACAAACCCTCTAAGTTTGATGGTCTCAACTTTAAGAGGTGGAAGAACAAAATGTTCTTCTATATCACACTTAAAGAAGTAGCGTATGTTCTGGATCAAGAATGCCTTGTTGAACCTCCTGTTCCCATACCTGCAGTAGACTTTGATCTTATTCTAATCGAATATGATAAAACCTTATAGACTATCTCAAACTGGACTGAGGCTGATTTCAAATGCCGTAACTTCATTCTAAACGGTTTAGTGGATGAACTGTACGATTATTATCTACAGTCCGAATCTGCAAAAACCGTTTGAGATGGATTACAGAAGAAGTATGATACAGAAGAGGCAGGCTCTAAAAAGTTTGTCGTAGGCCGATATCTCAAGTTCAATATGGTCGACGATAAGTCGGTAATTTCCCAATCACATGAGTTGCAACGAATTACTCATGAGATCGTATCTGAATGGATATCTCTTGATGAACAATTTCAGGTTGTCGTGATGATTGACAAATTACCGCCGAATTGGAAAGACTTTAAAAATATCCTGTGACACAAGTCAAAGGAACTAACCATGGAGATCTTGATTACTCGTCTGAGGGTTGAAGAAGAATCTAGAAAACAAGACCTAAAAGAGGAAATCCTTTTGGTTCAACCAAAGGGAAGGTCAATCTGAAACCTAAAGGGAAACCTTTTAAGGCTAAGAATGGTGGTAATCGAAACAATTCTCATAACGGTGGTAATCCGAATAACCGTCAGAACTATGGACACCGAAATCCTAATTAGGGAACGAACCAACAAGCCCCACCATATAACGGAGCAGGTTCTATTTTGTGCTTCAACTGTAAAAAGCCTGGACACATATCTAAAAACTGTCGGAACCGCAGACTTGTTGCTCTGGCTAACGTTACGGAAGAGCCCTAGTGGCTATGATCACAAAGATCAACATGGTCGTTTAAACAGATGGGTGGTAGGCTGATTAGGGTGCTTCTAGGCATGTATGCTATGAACATAATTGGTTCATGACCTACAAGGAGACTGAAGACCCGAAGGTACTACTTGGGGAATCCCATTGTACCAAAGTGCTAGGCAGTGAAGATTTTGAACTGGTATTTACCTCTGGAAGGACAGTGACTCTGAAGGATGTGATGCACACTCCGGAAATGAGGAAAAATATTGTTTATGGCTATCTTCTTATCAATGCAGGATTTCAACAGACCATTAGGTTTGATCGGTACATTTTGACTAACGGAGGGGGTTTTGTGGGAAAAGGTTTTGCTTGTAATTGAATGTTCTAGATGAGTATTGAAATGAATAAATCTGCTTCTGCTTACTTGTTGTCTTCTTTTAATATTTGGCACTCTAGACTATGTATGTTAATAAGAAGTTCGTACACAATATGAGTAAACTTGCCATGATCCCTAAAATAGATTTAAATGATTTTGATAAATGTCAATCTTGTAGTCAAGCTAAGATTACTAAAACCTCACATAAAAGTGTTGTAAGGAATCACAACTTTTGGACTTAGTACACTCTGACATTTGTGAAATGGACGGAACACTCACTCGAAATGGTAAAAATATTTTATAACTTTTATAGATGATCATTCAAACTATACTCATGTTTACCTGATGTGTCATAAAAGTGAAGTTATAGATATATTTAGGACATATGTAACAGAGGTTAAAAATCAGCTTGATAGAAACATTAAAAGATTTCGTAGTGATAGAGGCACAGAGTATAATTCAAATGAATTTCAAAACTTGTATGAATCCTTAGGGATTATACATGAAACTACTACTCCTTATTCTCCAGAATCTAACGGTAAAGCTGAACTCAAAAATAGAACTTATACTGAATCGATAGTTACTATTTTACTTTGTTCTGGATCACCTAAATCTTTATGGGGTGAAGTATTATTATCTGTTTGCCATGTTTTAAACCGTATTCCTCATATCACATCTGAATTGTTACCTTATGAAATTTAGAGAAAAAGAAAACCTAATATTAGCTATTTTAAAGTTTGGGGTTGTTTAGCATATGTTCGTAAACCTGATCATAGACGGATAAAACTAGCTAGTAGAGCTTTAGAATGTGCTTTCATTGGTTATGCTATTAATAGTAAAGCTTACATGTTTCCTGATATTAAGGATAATGTTATCATTGAATCTCTTGATGTTGATTTTTATGAGGATAAGTTTCCCTACTTACTGAGGGACAGTGGGAGTAGTAGTGGGGGTTCTCAACCTTCTACGTCTTCGGCCCCTAATGAACCTCAAGTAAAAATTCCTAGAGCTATTGATTCTCATGATACAGACCCAGAACTTCGTAGAGGTAAACGTTCAAAGATTGTTAAGGATTTTGGTAATGAATATGTTGTACATACCTTAGAATCTGACCCCAATACTATCAGGGAAGCGTTAACCTCAAGTGACGCTGATTTGTGCAAGAAGCTATTGATGATGAAATGGATTCTCTTACGATAAATAAAACTTGGGATTTAGTTAACCTTCCTCCTGGTAGTCGTTCTATTGGGTGCAAAATGATATTAAAGAGAAAACTTAAACCAGATTGTACTATAGATAAATATAATGCTAAACTTGTAGCAAAGGGATATGTGCAAAAGGAAAATATTAATTTCTTTGACACATATTCCCCAGTTACTTGTATGACAACCATTAGAGTATTATTGGTCGTTGCTGCCGTGCACGATTTGATTATTCACCAAATGGATGTAAAAACTATTTTTTAAATGGAGTGCTTGAAGAGGAATTATATATGGATAAGCCTGAAGGCTTTGTGATACCTGGAGAGGATCACAAAGTCTGGAAGTTTAACAAGACTTTATACGGCCTAAAGCAAGCTCCAAAGCTGTGGCACGACAGAATTGACCCATTACTTCTTTCAAATGGCCTTAAGATTAACGTTGTAGATAAATGCATATATTATAAAGTATCTGGTGAAAGTTGTATTATGATATGTCTATACGTTGACGATCTACTTATTTTTGGTTCTACACTTGATATTATTTTATAAACCAAAACATTCTTAATAATAATTTCTAAATGAAGGACCTAGGTGAGGCTAGTACAATTTTAGGCATGAAGATCACACGCACATACACTGGTATTACTCTTGATCAATCTCATTACATTGAGAAGATCTTGAAGAAATATAAATATTTTGATCGTAGACCTGCTTGTGCTCATTGTGATCCACAAGTTAAATTTTTAAAGAACTTGGGGGAGACAGTTAGACAGAAAGAATACGCAAGTATTATTGGTAGCCTTCACTACGTTATAGACTGTACTAGACCCGATATAGTTTATGTTGTAGGGGTTCTATGTAGATTCACAAGTAAACCAGGTTTGACGCACTGGGATGCTATTGATCGAGTTATGCGGTACCTGAAAAGGACCATGAACTTGGGTTTACATTATCAGATGTTTCCCGCGGTCCTTTATGGATTTAGCGATGCAGATTGGAACTCATTTTTTGATGATTCCAAAGTCACCAGCGGATACGTGTTTAGTATATTTGGCAGGTCAGTTTCTTAGAGATCCAAGAAACAAACGATTCTAGCTCAGTCAACTATGGAGTCTGAGTTAGTAGCACTAGTTGCAGCTAGTGAGGAGGCAAGTTGGTTGAAAGACCTCTTATCTTATATTCCTTTATGAAGTAGGCCTATACCGCCGATTCTGATTCACATAGATAGTACTGCTGCGATGGCCAGAGTACAGAACAATTACTATAATGGTAAGAAGTTAGCGATACGTCGCAAGCATAGTACGATGAGAGGTTATCTCACATCTAGTACTGTTACAGTAGATTTTGTAAGATCGGAAAACAACTTGGCAGATCCTTTGACGAAAGGACTGTCTCGTGACAAAGTGTAGAGCACATCTTTAGTGATGGGGCTAAAGCCTGCTATAGAATCACAAGTGGTGGGAACACAACCTAAATGACTGGATATCCCAAGAAATAGGTTCAATGTGAAAAACAAATCATTGTGGTATAAAATCATGTAACTAGGAGCTTGTCACTCCAGAGCTAATCTCGTTGTACATACTGTATATATGCTTGATATCTTGCATCGACTGTGAGGCTGAGTTTCTTGAACTCTTAATGAGTTCTATATCTTATTCTTGAGTGGGGTGTCTTGCTACAAGAACACTCTTAATTGACTCACCAAGGTGATTATGAAAGTGAGGCCGCTTCCTATGAGAATTAGGCTAAATTCTCTAAAGCCTTCACCTATACTGGGATTAAGCACATGGCCGAAATGTGCTGGCATTTAGATGTTGTACCTGGTAGGGTTGTATGTGGTTTTCCTCACTGTATAAAAAAGAATAATGAGTTCAAGACTCTGATCACTTATTATTCTTATATGTTGAAGATTGTCCACTACGTAAAGGTTCAAGTCTAAGAACACCTTTACTAAAGTACATCTCTATATATCGAAACCGTACTCTCGTTTCTTTTTTCAGTCATTTCTTTTTTTTTTGGAAGTTTTTTTAAAAGTGGGGGATTGTTGGAATTTAACAAAAGCTTCTGGGCTTGGGCTCATCTTTTCTTTTTACAAAGAGGTTATCCACTTGGACTTGGGTTTGGGTTGTGGACTCTTGCTTGGTCTTTCCACCAACAGCTAGTGGACCTAATCTTTAGGAACTCGTCTCCACTTTAACAGTTCAAAGAGTTCAAACTTTCATTGACAAAAATAAAGGAAAGAGCTATTGCTTCTGTTCTTTAAATACTTATGGTTCTACCATCTTTACAACACAGAAAATGAACTTCTCTCAATCTGCTCTTTTCATCTCTCTCTCTCTCTAACTTTTTTACCGTTTACCTGAGGTGTACACTTATTCTTTTACGTAAACTTCCGGGATAACTGAAGCTACTGGATACGTTACCCTCGTTGTATCCTGGAAGAGATCAAACCTTCGTTGCCTTACCTGAGGTAGGTCGAAATACTCTTTAAAGATAGTGTGACCCACGCCTCGAACTTCTTATTATTTATCAGTTCTTACTGTTACGAATTGTTGTTGTTCTTACTGCCTAAACTTCGCAAATAATTGTTGTTTACTGGAGCTGAAACCTGCCTTTCCCAACAGTTCTTGCTGCCTGTTATTCTTGCGCTAATACTTGTTGTTTGCCGGAGCTGAAACCTGCCTTACCCAACAGCTCTTGGTGCCTGAACTTGCACTACTTATCCAACTGTTTTTGCTGCTGATCCTGCATGTTATTCTTGTGCTAATGCATTGCTGCTATTCGCCGGAGTTTACTGCTGCCGTTTTCCCATAGTAGAAACTGCGTTGCTACTGTTGTTTATTACCGGAGATTACCAGTTGTTGTTGTTGTTCTTGTGCTACTGAAACTGTTATTTCCTCAATGCTACAAGCCAGAAAATAGAACTGATCTTGTACTTACCATTGCTGCTACTGTACAAATCTTAGTTACCAGAGTACTTGCCGCTATTTACCATTGCTGTTACCTCTACCATCTGAGTTTCAGTTTACCATTGTTGCTGCTTTCGTTACCAAAAAGTTTGCCTTTGTTTCTGAAAACTAGTTGTTGTTGCTTCTTCTTATTGCTAAGCCAAAAAGGAAAGCTACTCTTACAGGTTCATAGATTATTTTTAACAGCATCTCTAAGTTCGAGTCATCATTTTCGACCTCTACATCAACAGTTCGAGTTAAGCAAATGTACAGTTATCCATAAAGCCGTTATGCAGCAACAAAGATCAGAACGTTACACAACCTGGCCAAAGAATAATTAAACATATATTTTGTAACGTCCATCATTATGAATCTTAATGGTCGTCAAATGGTCATATTATAAGGCCTATAAATAGAATACGAGAATTCCAGATGAAGGACAGATGAATCCTCACTCTAATATTCCACATACTCAGAACGGTCATTGTAATAAGCTAGCAATCTCAATAATATCATATTCTCTTTCTCAAAATCATCAGGAGAGGTCGTGGTTTTTAACATATTCAAAAGTTTTCCACGCTAAATTATCTTGTTAGTTATTACTTACTGTTCTTGAGCGTTCTAAACACATCTGGTGTAAAGGTTAAGTTCGAATCCCAGAATTAGGCTATTGCAGATGAGTTACTGAAACTAAAACTATCTTTGGAAACGCTTACGTATAACTAATGTAGAAGGAATTAATAACAACCCTTCTTTTTCGTTCTTCTTTTTTATTGTGTGGATGACGAGCCAAATGTGGGCTGCACTAATGTTCCCTTATGGATTCGTATAAATCCTTTCTAAGCTCATCTTTTCTAATTCTTTTTTGAAATATTAATTACGTTTTCAGGAGACCTAAATAATTAACATGTTTGGTAAACAAAACATTATATCTCCAGGGGACTAGTCGTGTAAATAACGATAAGCATATTAACATGTTTGGTCATCTGCACGTTATTACTTCTCCAGGGGATTAGTCGGGCAAATAAAGATTAGCGATAACTTATATCCCCGGAACACCTAGAGTCTCAAATTTGTCTTAAAGCCTCGAATGAATCGTTTATTTTGTGCAAAACATTCCAAAAAATGTTTGATCATATAAAACATTGTGCATTGATCATAATATTCATAACCATGGCAATGTTCAAGTGTCTAAACATTGCATTGGTCATGGTCTTTGGTCCCCTGGCTGTCTTGTATGATAATAATAAACACAATCTCAAATAAACAAAGCAGAGAGTGTGATTTCGCAGAACCTCATGAAATCAGTTGTTTTGGTTTGAAGAAGTCTTTAAACAACGCAATCTAGAGGTGGCGGCAACTGTTATCTCTGTTTGAATGGTGACTAATATTGGTCTTCACTTGACATCATCACACACCACCATCTCCAACATACATAAATACCAGATCAAACCGTACCCATAATCACCAACAACAACAACAGCTTAACATCCTCATTACAAACATATCGATTATCTTCTCGTCTGCGACCCTATTTACGCACATTATTTCAACATGTCTAAAGCAATGATCAAGTTGTTTCTATGTGTTTTAGTATTGGAAAGTATGGTGTTGTTTTTAGTAGAAGCTCGGACGTTAAACGGGTTTGATAGAAACATGTTGATAAAGCAGTATTTTCTTGACGGTATCAAGAACTCAGGTCCGACCACGGATGGGGACGGTCATGGGTATACCAATGCAGCTAAAACTCTCAGCGGGAGAAAGGTGTCTGGTCCTAGTCCAGATGTGGGTCACAAGTTTACAACTGTTCAAACTCTTGGAGGCGTTAAAGACGCCGGTCCTAGCCCAGGGAACGGTCACAAGTACATTACAGGCAACAACCAATAATCCCGTCGTCGTCCTCGTCGTGACTCCTTACAAATTATTCTTTTGTACCTTAAGAAATATTTCAAATTTTTTCTTTTGTAAAATGACTGCCACTAGTTTGCACTTTTGATTAATTAAATTTTTAGTAAATGTTTGCAGAGTTTTGATGTAATTAGTTCCATAAGATCGAACCGGAATATATATATGCACAAGAGTTATTCGATTACAACGCAAATATACATACACGGTTCAACGTCCTATTAGACCGAATTAGAATTGACAGATGAGTACTAATTTACACGAATTAGAGGTAAATCAACCTCTTCACACCAATCTACACATCTAGTCTCAAAATAAGGACTCTTAACATCATTAGGCCAATAACTTAACCAAATCTTCCCTCCTAATCTCCACTTTAACACACTCCCCTCCATTTCTTTACTCAATCTCCATCCAAACCCTTCCCTAAATTCATCTCCAGCAAATACCAAACTTCCACTTTTGTTAAACGCTCGCCCCCCACCTGAATACCGCCTTTGTAACGCGTTCTTTAGACCCCCATCACCATTACTACTAGGCTTCCATGTAGCCACCTTGTTACCGGTCGTGTTGTCGCATAAAATCGCATCGATAATTGCAGTGTTTCCCTCGGAATCTTGATCAAACCTCCAATCCTCGTCTTCGTTCTTGTTGATGTCTTCGCTGTAGCCTTTACGAGCGGTACCTTTGATTTTCCAAATTTACCCTTGACGATCTTATGCGTCTCCACCTCTCTTTGTGGGTTATCCGTGGACTGGCCCAAGCTCAAACTAGTGATGTAATTGGTTCCAAGTTCGGGCCCAACCCATAATTGGATCCTCGACGGAAAATGCCTCTCCTTGACGTACTCCCCGATATCGTTCTTATTAAAACCAAGCTTCACGACGTTGATACGGACGTTATCGCCATTTACGTTTACTCGAATGTGCCCTTCGTAGAAACCAAGGGTGTACGCTAATTGTACCACGACCTCGAGTTGTTGATGGGCCAGGGCGTACCGTAACACCGACTCTTTCGCCTCGAGTATCGTATGCCTTTCATCTTGACCGTTGAAACAAGTTCGGGTCATAGATAAAGAACTATAATGAAAACCATAACCCATAAGATGGGGTAGGTGTTATTAACAATTGTAAACCTACACTAAGAGCATCCACAACAGCTAGGTACACCCTGACGTGGCGGGTGGATTTTCAAATCCACCATCTTTTCCACCCAAATAGTCTCCCAGTAGCTAGGTGAATCGGTGACGTGGATTGAGGGTGAATTCACGCCGCGCGGTTCTGTAGGGCGCGTAGCCATAACGCGCGGTTCAGAAGTGCGCGGCAACACTTCTCTCCTAAGATGTTGACACGTGTCCTCCCATCAACAGTTCCTATTAAGTGTAGTTCTGAAGTGTGCGTAACATCAACGTCTAAGATTTAACCACGTAGACGGCTGAGATTTAAAGATTTCTAAACGGCTAGTTTTTGCCGCGCGGTTCAGAAGTGCGCGGCATAAGCCTGGGTTTGAATGGCTGAGATTGGATGCTAGTTACGCGCGGCATAAGCCCGGTTCAGAAGTGCGTGTCAGTTTTATATTGGATGTTAGTTACGCGCGGTTTAGAACTGCGCTGGGTTTGAATGGCTGAGATTTGATTTTGTGGATGCATCTGGAACATCTATTTTAGCGCGTGGTTCAGAAGTACGCTGGGGTGGATTGAATTCACCTTGGGGTGGATTTGATTCACCTCAATATTCATCCAATCCACCCTCTTGACTGCTGTGGATGCTCTAACGTCCCTTAAAATCAACCATTTTGCTAACATGTACCCAAGGGTGCTCATGAAGCGGAGCTCCATGTCAGCTCCTATTGAGACCAAACAAATTTGGACAACATGTTTGCATGATAATAAAGTGTGGAACCCAGTGTACGCTCCGCTTTCATTTGAATCGACTTGGAAATGTTCCCACGACCGTCTTTTAAATTCGCAAGCTCATAGACGAGTGGTAAGTCGGACTCAAGGCCAGTTTTCGGTGTTGGGGAGATTACACATCCATGACCAGATATCCATAATAATGTTATGTTTGTTGACGGCGGGAACAGACACGACGTCCTTGACGATGGAATGGGAGTGAATAATCCAGAAGTGTTGTGCAAGGCTCATTCTGAAATCGAGAGAAACATCCAACAGGGGATATTGCTAGACGAATCCAATCTCCCCAAACTACAATACTTAAACTGCATCATAAATGAAACGTTAAGACTCTATCCAGTTGTGCTACTTTTAATCCCCCATTTCTCATCTGAGGAGTGCACTGTGGGCGGTTACAATGTGCCTAGCGGAACAATGTTGATCACGAACGCTTGGGCTATTCATAGAGACCCCAAAGTGTGGTGGAACCAGGAAGATTCATGCCAGAGAGGTTCGAATGCGGTGAAGGGGATAAGGGGGACGGATACAAGTTTATTCCGTTTGGGCTTGGAAGAAGAAGTTGTCCGAGTTCGGGCTTAGCCATGCGTATGATGGGATTGGCTTTAGGTACTCTCATTCAGTGTTTTGAGTGGAAAAGAATTGGGGAAGAGCAGGTTGATATGTGGGAAGGATCTGGGATCACTTTACCGAAGACTAAACCGCTGGTGGTTATGTGTGAACTCTGAAGTCATATACAGGCAATTATCGTTCAATATATACGGAGTCTAATTCCATTTTGAATGTGTAGAATTGTGCTTGTTTGCAAGGTTTGTACAGTTTTCTGGATAGAGAAATGCTTTAAGGACCCTGGGTCACAAGCGTAGGAGACCATGGCTTTTTACCCATGCCATGTGTCACAGTGGAAAGCGCTACCTGTTGCTGTAGAGGTTAAACATTAATTTGGTTTGTATCAAAACACGTGTTCTCACCAATTGTATTTTGTGAATATTGAATAAAAAACTTCATCATCTCTTATAAAAATGCATTAAATTCTTTATGCTTTATGCTTTATGCTTTATGCTTCTATTAGATAGATTTAATGGAAAGATTTGATGGAAAGAATATACAAGAGCATCCGCCAGCACGGTGTGGGTTGAGTTTGGTTTGCCAACTCACACCCAAACCCCTCCCAGCAGGCACTGTTTGAGTGTGAGTTTCCTGAGCTCAGGGGCGGAGCCAGAGATTTAGGAGTGGAGGTGCCGGGGGTTTGGGGGCAGAGGCCCCAAATTTTTTTTATAGAAATTTAAGGGGTATTTTGGTAATTTTACTTATATTAATTTCTAAATGTATATTCTCGAGAACAATATTAATTTACAATTTCAAACTTAATTGACCCAAAGAGAATCCAACATAATATACTCTAATACGCATATCTACTCAAACATACCATCAAAACCATAAAACAAATAACAGTACAAAACTCAAATTCAAAATCCCAATATCTTACCATGTCTATATCTTTTAGCTCTAGCAGTAGTCATTTTCTCAGGCGATTTCGGGCACGGGACATTTTCCTGTAAAAGCAAACCCAATTAAAATAATCAAACGCACAAAATTACTTGTAATCATAGCTAGCATTACCTTATTTCCATCCGAGAAGCTGGATATCTGTTGCCCATCTGGCGTAATATAAACCGGGGTGCTTAAAAAAAAAACCAATCACAAAAATCAAACCCCAAACACGATTAAACAAACCCCAATTACTAAAAACATGAAATTGAATCAATGGGCAAACACATATCAGAAGAAATCTTGACTGATGATAAAAGTTTTCTCATCCCCATTTGCATCGATATCAATATCGATATCAAGAGAGATCGAATTCGACCCATCTCGACGCCAAGCGTCTTCGCATCGGTCATTGTTGTGAAATAATAAGGGTTTGATGGAGAAGAAGAGGTTTGGGTTTGGAAATTGAGGGGAAACAATGAGACTTGACCTAGCATTACTGTGAGGTGAAGAGTGAGAGTACCCTTATATTTGTTCTTCCCTCCTCTTCTATTACTACTGCTTTTTTTTAAGCTTCTATTACAAAAGCTTAAAAAAAAGATAAAAGTGTTTTTTATTTGATGCCCTAATTCCTCTTCATTTGATGCTCGTTTTCCGCTTCATTTGATGCTCTAATTCCTCGACAAAGAGAGAGGTGTTTTTTATTTTTATTTTTTATATATAGGTATATATATCAAAGGGAAATTTAAAAAAAAAGTGGGGGTGCCAGGCACTCCCTATCCCCCCCTAAATCCGCCCCTGGCTGAGCTGGAGCTACAGAAACTCAACTGAGTGTGGGGAGCTCACACTAAAAAAAATTGAGTGTGGCGGTGATTTTGATTACCGCCGCGATTTAATATATATATATATATATATATATATATATATATATATATTTAATGTGTGAGAGAGATGAATAGTGCATGAAGAGAAATGAATACCGCGTGGTAATCGTTAGTCCGCGCGGACTAAATAAAAAAAAACAAACTCAAATTCGTTGTTGCATGAGAATGGGTGTGAGTTGGGTTTTTTGTGGGCCCCTTGTCAGAGTCCACACCAAAACTCCCACTCGCTGTTGCAGATGCTCTGACGGCAAGGTAAGATTTCTGGAATCAATAACTCTATCTCCATTAAACACAACTAAAACATATACATCCTCGGAAACACAACAATAATTAGTAGTTTGGTACTCAAGTGCGAAAGCGATCAAGAGATTTTTTATTTTATGTGTAAAAAAAATACGAGAAAGAAAAAGTATAAAATATTAAAGTAAGCTAGAAAAGTATGAATCTGTAGTGGAAATAGTTGTTTGGCGATTGTTCGAGAATTATTTGAATAGGAGAGAGGGAGAGAGAAAAGTCATTCTTTTCTTTTACACATGTCATTCTCTAGTATGCGGTCATAAGCCTAGGGAACCTGGGTTCTCCTAGCAAAGCTCTTTTGGATATGGCTTCAAATGACCTTAAATGATGTATCACGATTCTCACGATCGCGTACATATACTTAAAGAGATGATTTCTCTCTCTAGGACGACTAAGTCGATGCCATTCACTCCATATTTTTAGTTTAAGTTATTTATTTAATGTAAAGAGCTAACTGCTAGTGAGTCTACATAAGTTAGTAACCGTAAGATTAGGTTTATGTTTCTTTAAAAGCCTCCAAGTTATTGTTGAGTTGCAAACCCGGAAGCCACAAACTCCAAGTCGATTTTGGTTAGTAATGAACAAACAGAAACAAAGAAATACACACAACACCAAATTTATAGTAGTTCGGCAAATTGCCTACGTCCACTTTCAAGAGAGAGAGAGAGATAGTTTATTCAAGATCCCAATTACAATTACTCAAAACTCAATTTAAGGTTTTTCTCAAAAATACCTCTCAAAAGACCTCACCAAAGGATTGCATCAAAGATGATAGCTCTCAAAGAACAAGTTTTCCTTTATATACTAGGGAAACCCTTTTACCATCGCTCAAATCTCGAGGCAATCAAGAGGTTCGAAAACCATAAAAAAAAAAAACAAGTTCCCAAATTTCGCTCGAACGAAATAGGGAGTCGTTCGAACGAAATATGCATCTAGGCCAAACTTCCAGAGAATTCATTATCGTTCGAACGACTTAGGCTCCTGGGCCAAACTTTCAGAGAGTTATCAAATGGTCGTTCGAACGGATTCGAGGGTCGTTCGAATAACTAAGGCCCAAACCCAAAAAATACAATTCTCCACCTCGGTGAAGATTTCCCAAACCAGACGAACAGAAATCTGAGCCGAACATCAAAAACATCCAAACAAATTCAAACAAACCCTCTCCTCCATCAAATGTTCCCAAAGACCCAAACACACAAGCGGCACAAGGAAACCAAACAAACCAAGCGTCCCTAATGACCCAAATCCAAACCAAGCGTTCCAGAGGACCCAAATCCAACTTTAGCTTTAAGCATAACTGATAAATAGTTCACTCATTTTTCTCTCTTTTATTCACAAACATCAAGTATATATATACAAAGAATTGCCGAGAGTCCTTGCTCTCCAAGGCTCTGTTGATCTCCTAAAAATCCTCCTAAAAGATGTATTTACCTAAAATACAAATACTAAAAATAACTTAGAAGATAATTTATATTTTAGGTACAATACCAATTAATATCGTAATACCCCCCCTCAAGTTGGAGCGTGAAGATCTCAAACGCCCAACTTGCCAAGTAGAAACTCAAATTTCGCTTTCCCCAATGCTTTTGTAAAGATGTCTGCCAACTGAACACTAGTAGAAACATATGATGGACAAATCATCCCTTCAGTCACCGCATTTCGAACAAAATGACAGTAAGGCTCTATATGCTTAGTTCTTTCGTGATAAACTGGATTTTGAGCAATGTACAACGCCGACTGACTATCACAATACAACTTCATACCCTTCGCACACCCAAATCACCTAAAAGTTGTTTAAGCCACTTTAACTCGCACACTGTTGCCGCCATTGATCTATTCTCAGCCTTCGCAGACGATCTAGACACTGCTTGTTGCTTATTGGTCTTCCACGACATCGGAGAACAGCCAAGTAACACGAACCATCCTGTCAAGGAACGCCGCTTAAGTGGACAACTAGCCCAATCTGAGTCACACCACCTTTCTAGACTGAGGTAACTATAAGCACGAAGCAAAATCCTTTGCCCCAGACTCTTCTTCAAATATCGCACGACCCTGAGAGCCGCCTCCCAATGATCCTCACGAGGTTGTTGCATAAATTGGGAGAGAATATGAACCGAATATGCAAGATCAGGTCTCGTTACAGACAAGTAAATCAATCACCCTACAAGTCGTCTATACGGAGCCAGATCCGCAAGAAATTTACCCTTAGCAAGTGCCAAATTGTAATTTTGTTCCATAGGGAATGTCACATGCATTGTTCCCAATAAACCCGTTTCAGAAATTATCTCGAGTGTGTATTTTCTTTGGCAAAGAAAAATTCCTTCTAGATTACGGGCTACCTCTAGCCCTAAGAAATATTTCAAAACTCCCAAATCCTTCATATGAAAACACCTGCCAAGGTAATCTTTAAAAATTGCCAATGCAACCTTGTCATTCCTTGCAATAATCAAGTCATCAACATAAACTAACACGTTGAGCTGAGTTCTTCCCCTGCACAACCCAAATAGTGAATAATCTGAATAGGGTTGCACAAATCCATAATTCTTCAATGTTGTTGACAGTTTTGCAAACCAACACTTGGGAGCTTGTTTTAGACCATACAACGACTTTTTCAACCGGCAAACCATGTTAAGATTTGTATTCTCGAAACCTGGAGGAACCTTCATATAAACCTCCTCATTTAAGTCACCGTGAAGGAAAGCATTATGCACATCCATTTGATGTACCTCCCAATTTTTAACAGCAGCAATTGCAAGAAAAATGTGAACCGTCACCATTTTTGCCACAGGAGGAAATGTCTCGTTATAGTCAATTCCTTCCACCTGATGATTGCCATAGATCGCAAGTCTTTCTTTGAGTCACTTTATGCTGCCATCAGATTTATACTTAATTTTATATATCCACTAGCTCCCTAGTGCTATCTTTCCGGGTGGAAGAGTCTCCATTACCCAAGTTTCATTGTCTTTAAGAGCTCTCCTTTCCCATCGTATCTCGCCATCCCGAGTCTTTTATTGCATCTTTAAAATGCTTTGGTTCTTGTCCTACTCTCACTGCTGCAAGAAAATTCCTATGTCTCACAGAAAAATGTTCACAATTCACAAAATATGTTATAAGATAAGGCGTACCTGAGGAAGATGAAGTAACTGATGAAATCTCAGATGGACTTATTTTCCGTACAGTATGAGTAACAAAATCACGATACCGTGTGGAAGGAGTTTTGGCTCGTTTTTCGCGCCCCAACTCACCGTCAACTAGCACACCTTGCTCCCCCACCGTATTCTCCAACCCCTCATCACGCATATCCTCATGTGCGGGCTGCTGTATGGGCTGTATCTCAGGCTGCACCGCAGACCCCTTCTCGAGGGTGGACGCTGCCTTCAACCCCCCTTAATACACACAACATACTCATCGGCACCCTCATCCTCACTCCATGCCCCATCATCATTGTTTACCAGTGTAGGAGTCACCACACTCCGTGGTTGGTATGGCGCAAAAGGAAATTCTTTCTCAAAAAACTTCACATCCCTCGATACAAAGTACTCATGTGTTTCTAAATCATACAATTTCCAACCTTTCTTCCCAAAAGGATAGCCAACAAAGACATACTTACGACTCCTACTTGCAAATTTATCACCTTTGTGTCGTTGATTATGAGCATAACAAAGATAAGCAAATATACGAACAACCTCATAAGAAGACACTTTCCCAAACAACAGTTCATATGGCGATTTAGTCTTCAGTAAAGTAGAGGGTATTCTATTAATCAAGTAACATGCTGCCAACACACATTCTCCCCAAAATTTGATTGGTAAGTTCCCTTGAAATCGTAATGCTCGAGCCACGTTCAAAATGTGTTGGTGTTTTTTCTGAACCCTCCCATTTTGTTGTGGAGTCCCAACACAAGAAGTCTCAAAAAGAATTTTATTATTTTGAAAATAATCATGCAAACAATTAAATTCGGTCCCATTGTCACTTTGCACACGTTTTATCACTTGTTCAAATTGTCGTTCAACCATAGCAACAAAATTAAGAAACATAGATTCAACTTCCAATTTATTGCATAGTAAGTATACCCAAACTCCTCTCGAAAAATCATCTACTATTGTCAAAAAATAGATAGCCCCACATGAGGAACGAGCCTTGTAAGGCCCCCACAAATCTAAATGAACAAGTTCAAAAATCCTACCAGCTTTATTCATACTAGTGGGAAAACTAGACCTAGGTTGCTTTGCACGCGAACATACATCACAAGCTCTACTATTGTTTCGACGAGAATGACTTACAGCCGGAATCATCTTCAATATTTTCTCCGAAGGATGCCCCATTCGTTGATGCCATAACTCGAACGACGAATCACCATCCACTGTTAAGACCTTCACTTGAGGAACACCACGGAAAAAATAAAGTCCATCCAATCTTTCACCTGCTCCAATCACCTTCCTCGTCGGTTGGTCCTGTATAACACAGATTTTTAGTGAATTGTACAACGCAATTTAAGTCATCGATTAATTGAGTCACAGAAATTAAATTGCATGTTAATTGTGGGACATAAAGCACACTGTCAAGCTTCAATCCTCCTGGCAACACGACACTCCACTCTTGATTTGCTTCGGCCGTGTTGCCATCCGGCAATCCCACCGGGCAGTGTTTCACCTTTCTCACATTCCGCAAAAGAGACAAATCACACGACACATGGTTCGATGCTTTTGTATCGACAATCCAACTAAAAATACTATTCTTACCATACAGTCGGTCTTTTGTTTTGGCTAAGCTCAAAAGATCAATAAGTTGCTGCAGTTGCGTTGCTGAAACACCCGCAAGACCCGCAGCTTCAGCCGCATCCGCCAGCCCCTGCGAGGACAAGATAGAAAAGAAGCATGTCTTAAATATCTTAAGGAAATATTTGTTCCAGCTATGAGAATGGAGTTAGGTGATTTCTTTCCGGCTCTAAGACGAGTTTGCTTTCGTAGTGTGGATAATAGAATGGAAAAGCTTCAGAAAGAGAGAGAAATATTGAATCAAGATTTGATAGAAGAGCGTCGAGGAAAGATCGATTCTTCTCCTACAAGTATGAAGAACAAAAAGTGTATGATCGATGACCTCTTATTGCTCCAAAAGGCAGATCTGGAGCAATACTCACACAATACCATAAAAGGACTCATATCCGTAAATATTCAAGGCCATATGATTAACTCTTTTGTGTTTGTAACTACTATTTATGTTCTAACACTTTGAAACCAAATTGTGTATTCATAGACTATGCTGACGGCGGGAACAGACACAACGGCCTTGACGATGGAATGGGCAATGGCACTTCTAGTAAACCATCCAGAAGTGTTGCACAAGGCTCATTCTGAAATCGAGAGAAACATCCAACAGGGGAGATTGCTAGACGAATCCAATCTCCCCAAGCTTTTGTACTTAAACTGCATCATAAATGAGACGCTAAGACTCTATCCTGTTGCACCACTTTTAATCCCCCATTTCTCATCTGAAGACTGCACTGTGGGTGGATACAATGTGCCTCGTGGAACAATGTTGATCGGGAATGCTTGGGCTATTCATAGGGACCCCAAGGTGTGGGTAGAACCATCACGGTTTATGCCCGAGAGGTTTGAAGGAGGTGAAACAGAAAAGGTCGATGGATACAAGTTTATCCCGTTTGGGGTAGGGAGACGAAGTTGTCCAGGGTCGGGCTTGGCGATGCGTGTGGTGGGATTGGCTTTAGGCACACTCATTCAGTGTTTTGAGTGGAAAAGAATTGGGGAAGAGCAGGTTGATATGAGTGCAGAATTTGGGATCACTTTACCGAAGATTAAACCGTTGGTGGTTATGTGTAAGCCGCGCCCAAACATGATAGACATCCTTTCTCAACTCTGAAGTTATATTCAGGCTAATTGCATTTTGAATGTGTAGAATTGTGCTTGTTTGTAACGTTTGTACAGTTTTTTGGATGTGGCTTCAAATGACCTTAAATCTTTGTGAATGTGGCCTATTTAGACTGAGATAGATCTTGAGTTTTGAGTTTGCCATCATGTGCCTAGAAGTTGGTCTTGGTCCAGTTTTGGGATTTGGGGAGATTGCACATCCATGACCAGATATCCATGTTGGTATTGTATTTGTTTTGTTAGGGTCTGTTTTGTTTTCAAGGAGAAATGAGATATTGCTGAATGCGAGTTTGTAGTTAGAACATGAGGTTTTTATGTCATGGCCAGAGTTATAGAGTTATATTTCGGTGAAGGGTCGGTACGGAAAATTATGGATTTAGTTTGGTCAAATTTGGTTATAATTCATTGTCATTTGAGCGTTCTTGTGTAGGAAGTATGAACATATACTAGATGATTGTTTTTTTAATGATGCACTACGATTTCTCCTGGTGAGAGGTGATATATCGCAGTCCACTAGGTAAAGTTGCATTCTCTTCTTTTCCCTTATTTTTCACAGTGCAAAAAAGAACATGAAGTTTGTTGGATACTGAGCATAGATGATAAGAAGAAAGTAGAAATCATGAAGGCAAATAACACATTATAAATTATGTAGTTTGTGGTGACAAAAGAAGGTTTATCATCTTACTTTCTTCCACCATTCTATCTCTCTCTCGCGACTATTTCATAAAACAATTTACATGGTAGACCTATAATAATTGCATTGAAAGACAAATGATATTTGTTTCAAAAACTAATGATAATTTTATCAAGAACACATGACAATTTCTGTAATAACAAATATTGTAAAGTTCAATAACATATGACAAACCTTGTAGTGTGAAGCGACAAAATAATATATTTCTTATTAATTTCTTCTACATTTCTATATTTCGTGACTCTTTCATAAAATATTGTATATTGTTGACTTGTGATAACCGTATCGAATGACAAATGATGTTTTTAAAAACACGTGTTAATTTTCACGAAAACACATGACAATTTCTATAATAGCAAATGTCATAAATGTAAATAACACGATAAATTATGTAGTTTGAGGTGACAAAAGAAGTTCTATCATCTCACTTTCTTCCACTATTTCATAAAGCAATTTACATTGTTGACCTATAATAACTAATCTTTAATTAGAGATAAATTACTTTCTCTTACTCTTTCTCCCTCTCTATCTTGAAGGAGTCCGGATTTGACAACCCTCCGGAGGGTTGTCCAAACCCTCTCTCTTATTGGTTTAGGGTGGAGGGTTTAGGGTGTAGTGTTTAACATCTGTTAACTCTCTAGCCAATAAGAGAAAGGGTTGCCACAACCCACCATAAAGATTTCGAAGGGTTTAGGGTGTTGTGTTTAACATCTGTTAACTCTCTAGTCAATAAGAGAGAGGGTTTGCACAACTCTCCGTTAATGAGGGTTGGCAAATCCAGACTCATCTTGAAGTAATGGTAAAAAAAAACACATGAGAAAATATCACAAATCTTAAAAAGTCTCTTTAGTTACATCATCTTCTCCCCATCTCATCATGCATTTGTGTTCTATATTTATATTTGTTTGTTTGTTTTTTTCTCTCTCTCCCCCAAAACCAGTTTCACAATCACATTCTCATTCACTTAAATTCATGGAAACTCAAGAGAAGCTCAAACTCTTTTTTACCATTACTTGTTTTACTTATGTAATCTCAATCTTTGCAACTACACATTATCTCAAACGTCAAAAACAAGTAACCCCTTGAAATATATACTACTTTAGAGACCCAACCCAAATTCCCAAACCAGAAGCCACCTTCAAGTTCAAACTTATCCCCCTCCCTTGTTTGAGTTTGACGAACCCCAGATTTAATTTTAACTAAAGGAATTTCAACCCCACACCCGTTTCATGAAGAAATTTCACCACCCAATTGGGGATGTCAAATTAATGGAGATTAAAAAAGAAAAATACAGATGAAAATATTTTGGTGGCATCATCATCTGAGGAGAGAGAATGGGTATTTTTAGGTTTAAGAAAGAGGCTGAGAGTGTAGAGAGAGTTGAAGTTTTCAAATTTGGGGAGAGGATGACTTTAGGTGTGGTATGTGTTCCACACCTAAACTAGTAGTAGTAGGAGGTGAGTAAAGTATTTTCCTTTATTTAAGGTAGGTAGTAGGGAATAAGTGTGGGACCAGTATCTATTTTAGAAGCTTAGTATCGATTTTGGAACACGTGCATTTACTAGTATTTATTTGGGTAATTACTGTATTTGTACACTGAGGTATGTAAAGTAATGATTTATAGGTATTACAAACACTTATTAGGCACACGCTAGTGGGCATACTAGGCTGTTATACTCAGTAATTAATTAGTCATTAATTGTGTATAGAGCCATAATTTAACACAATCTTCATATTTTATAAAACTTATTGAAGTACCCATCATATACCAAAACTAACAAAAAATATCGGACTAAATGAATTTGAACCAACACCGACACCGTCTCAAAGGTTTTGAACGCTCTTGCCACTTAGAGCTTATAGTTTATAAAACACAACAAACTACTCAATTACTCATCCTACACACGTTATCATTTTTTGCCTTCATGGTTTATACGACTAACAATGGCAATATCAATGCTACCTTTAATACTTTCTTCTCCATCGTTTAACGAATTACAAGATCAAAGGAAACAAGTAAGCATAGCCATAGTTTTCTTTCTTGCAGTAACACAAGTCAACCAAGTATCACTGTATAAAAGAGTTTCACGCATATTAATGTTAAAAAATACTATTCAAAACGAAGGATATAATACCTTATCATCACCAAATGATGGATAAAGAAGACATGATCAGCATACATCGACCTAAATCCAGTCTTAGATGGAGCAGATATACCCGAGACATTAGAATCCATCTAGGTCCCCTTAACCTTAGCTAGATTTCTACTCATAAGTAATTCAACAAGGGAATAATGAACTTCTTATCTCAAGAATGCTTCTTAAATACATTATAGGAAGAATCAATAAGGGGAGAAAATTAATAGAAGGCCATTGAGGTGTAACGACAAAGACAATGTGCAACTATTATAAGTGTCAGATGTGCAAAGCATTTTCCAGTAGTGCCGTTAAAAGACTGTTAAAGATAGGCATCTTGTGGTTTAAATGCATTGGTGAATGCAGCTATGAGTATGGTGTGCACTGCATCATGACTGAAATATGGTTTTAAGCGAGACCCTATATGATTTCAAGAAAGAAGGCGCCACTTCTTGTACTCTCGTATATAGCGATGAAGACTAGAAGAATGCCGCTGGCCATGTATAGGTAACAATATCCTAATTTGAGAAATAAGTGGCAGAAAGCTGAATTTAAGGCAATAGAAAATGGCTAAGGACCAAGGACCGGAATGTTAGTCAACAAAAGATCATTAAAGTTTGTTTCCGTTGGGAAGTTGTTTATGAAGTACTTTCCAAAACTAAGCATTAATTTTATTATTAAACATTGAATCAAAATTAAGCACTAAAAAACGTGCTATCTGGAGCACCAGTCACCAGTCACCAGTCACCAGTCATAGCCCAGGCCTAAAGTTCATGGCATACCAGGTGTTGGTAAAACAAGAAGCCGGGTTTCGGGGCATTAGGAAAAGGAGTAAGATGTTGGTTGCATACTGCACCAACTTGTTGGAATGCTGCAGTTTGCCCAATATTCTCCTTGATCCACTGATCAATCAAACTTAGTTTTTTGCTTCTGTAAGAGCATCCACAACAACCTCTCTATAATAGGGAGTACTTTTGAGGAGTTTCAACACAACTTTGAAGTTGTGGATGGAGCAGACTCCTTACAAAAAGGAGCCACATCACAAAATTAACTACCTAAACCACTTCAAATTAGTTATGTTTAAAAATAAGAGGCAAAAAGTAACTTTTTTTTTTTAACTTTACACGTAATATAAGTCCTACGTGACTCACCAAATATTTCTCTAGACTCCCCATACTTGAGGAAAGAGAAAGAAAAAAATAAGGATATAAAGCCACATAGGGAGCTTATAAAAGCCATTTTATTACTTAAATAAGTTTAGGGAGGCTGCTGTGGATGCTCTAACTGCTGATAATAGGTACGCACATTTGCCTGAATGGATATTCCATAATAACATAGCAATATTAACAAAATGAATCCAGAAAAACTAAATATTAATTAAGTTTTTGTTCTAAGCACAGTACAGACCTTGTGTTTGTAGCCAACATTGTGCTGCTTTCTAATGAAAAGGTTGAAAAGCAAAAAGACAGAGATCGCCATAACTTGCAAAAAGAAAAAATAGCTCTAATCCAAATAATAATTATAGAAGGACAATTATTTCAGAGGTATAAAGAAAAGGAACTCGTGTGAAAGTTAAGAATTTAAAGTTCAAAAGTGATTTTACTTTAGCATTTTATGGCATCAAGTACAAAGTCGGAATATTGCACATGGAAAAATTACTAGATCTAGTCTTGAAGAAATATAAGAGCTTTAAGAATCATAGAGACAATGAACAGAGATGGCGATGCCGACTTGCACGCCAATTAGATGCACCCTCTCTCACTCTCTTTCTCTCATAATTGAACTTGAAGTTGTGTTCAATCTTATTTTGTACATTTATGGGATATCTTAACATCAGATAGCGCCCCTTGACATCCCTTTCCAACACATCACCTTACTTCTTCCCACACTCGATTAGGGCCTCTTGACCAGTTACTACACGTATAATCTTAGAAGAACTAGTTTACAAATTGCGTATGAACCTAACCACTACCATGTAGTCTTTTTCAGTTATTAAAAGTATTTTAGTATATCTATAAGTTACTGAACAAATAAGCCTAAATTACTCATAATCGATAACAAACAAATAATGTCTCGTAAACTATCAGAACAATATCCAGATTGATAAAATACGTCACAATTATAGAGTAAACATGTATAACTTACCAAATCATGAGTCAAGTATGTGTAACAATAATCACATTAGTATCTACAAGAAAGCGAAGTAACACAAAATATCATAATCTTCTAATTAATTATCAAAACTTACATAATTTACACAAACAAATACGTTCATAGAGAAAATAACGACCAACTTAAGCAATGTTTAGCAATAACTTATATCTTCGGAATATCCACAATGCAAACCCCTTGAACCTTTAGAGAAAGCACTGGGAAACTTCGCTATAAATCGAAAAGATAAAATTTAATTTTTTGTCAAGCTCAGTGAGAACCCTAACTTGAACAAATAAACAACCAACCACTTAAGAAGGTAGTAACTAATCCAATCAGCAAATCCCATAAACTTTAAAATTAGGCTACCCCTAAATGAATTAAGCATGATTTCAGTAAGAAAAAAACCATAAACCCTAATTTAAGTTAGCCATCAACTATCTAGCCTAGTTGAGTATCCAATATTCGAGATGATTAGCATCTTTTTGTTCAACAACTCGGCCATGGATGCTTGAATCTGAAAGCTCCAACTTAACAACATTGATGAGGGAAGGAGGGAGATCATCGTTAGGGACATGGAGAATTCACTACTTCTAAATACACAAACTATAAATCACAACTAATCAGCAATCTCAATTTCTTATCCACCCAATGTAATCCAAATTACCTCACAAGTAGTGAATTCTTGTGCGCGATACTTGTCAGTCTCAGTAAAGATCTGTACGTGCAACATTGGTGTAGTTCAGAGAGCTCATTCGAACACAAGATCAAGAAACCACATTTTTTTCAAGATTCTATTTGTTTCAAAGGCTCATACCTACAGATTTTCCCGGTAAACCTTTAACTATTGTGAAATGGTGCAAACCCCTTCTTTAGGGTAATACAAACTCAACACCGATGGTTCTTCTTTGCAGGTCCAACTTTTAACAATTTGATTTTTCGTTAGATATGGTTTTACTATATCATAAACATAGGAAGGAGAATATTGTAGCGGATGGTTTTACTACATCAGCTTAGATCTGTATTGACTAACCCGGTATGTTTGGTTTGCGGGGTATGGTATATGCTCATAGGATTTGTCAGGTGAATAGAAATAAATAATGACCCCTGATCTCCCTAGTTAGCCAAAGGAAAAGTTTTACCAGTTCAATTGCGGTCATGTAAAGTTTATGAGTGGCAAGATTTGGCATACTTATATTTGCGGGAATCTAATTTTAAGCTACTATTTCGTGCACAACATTTTCAGGCTGAAGATAAATTTGGCTATCTTCTTGAGGCTTTGGACATGGGAGCTCCTCCACATGGTATGGAACATCATTACTTTGTACCTAAAACATAATTCACTTGTACTCTGCTTCGATCACTGGGAAAATTTGCAGTTTGATCTCGTAACTTTATTTATTCACACATCTGGCTCGTATATGTTTTGGCACAGGGGGGATTGCTTTTGGTTTAGACCGGTTAGTGATGTTGTTGGCGGGTGCTAGTTCCATCAGAGATGTTATAGCTTTTCCCAAGACCACAACAACACAATGTGCGCTCACTCAGGCGCCTTGGGAGGTTGATTTTCAACAACTTAAAGACGTCTCCTTTTCTGCTGAGTAGACAATTATTTATTTTTATTTTAATATTTGTACATTCTCATTCAAATTACCTATCGATAATTTGAAATAAATAAAAACATTTACTATAAGAAAAATGAAATTATGAATGTCTATGTGCCAATTTTGTACATTAATCAGCTTTGATAAAAAAAAGACAATCTTCTAAACCTTATAGGCAGTTAAAAAGAACTTAATCCAAAATTGGCTGACAAAAAAACGACTGAAGATGATCTAAATTCACGCTATAATGATTTATATTCAAAATATAAAAATAAAATACATTTTAATGTGCAAAATCATCACTAAACCTATATTCTTAGTTTGTACATAAATGTTAATTCCACACTTAGGTATGCAAATGAATGATTTATAAGTATTATTACATCCAAAGCACTATGTCACACATGCACGCCTGAAATCTGCCGGTGACCATCACCACTGAGACTAGGATCAGAGTTCTTAAGCCCTCTCATAGTGGTAAACTTGTGACCATGGCCACTGGGACTAGGACCTGAATTCTTGCTAATGTTGAGCACATTCAACTTTATTAACTTGTTCTGATCCAACCCGTTTAGTGTCCGAGCATCTGTCACGAAGAAAACTAAATTTGCCAAGGGAAGAACACAGAGGTACAACTTTATTATAACCTTAGACATGTTGTAAAGTTGTGATATCTTGGTGGTAATGTTTAAGCAAACAATCATAAGTATTTATTCTTGGATGAGTTACAGAAACTAAAACTATATTTGGAAGCGCTTACGTACGAATCTTGCTATAACTAATGCAGAAGGAATTAATAACAACCCTTCTTTTTCGTTGTTCTTTTTCATTGTGTAGATGACGAGCCAAATGTGGGATACACTAATGTTTCGGGTGAATTCCCTTATGGATTCGTATAAATCCTTTCTAAGCTCATCTTTTTTCTTAATTCATTTTTGAAATATTGCGTTTTCAGCAGACCTAAATAATAAACATGTTTGGTAAACACAACATTACATCTCCAGGGGACTAGTCGTGCAAATAACGATAAGCATATTAACATGTTTGGTCGCCTGCACGCCATTACTTCTCCACCGGATTAGTCGTGTAAATAAAGATTTGCGATAACTTATGTCCCCGGATCACCTAGAGTCTCAAATATGACTTAAAACCTCGAATCAATCGCTCATTTTGAGGGTGGTAGGGGGGTCCACCCTTGCTGACGTGGCAGCGACACATGTCAGTGGGGTCACCCATGTTAATGTGGCATAACACGTGGAAACACTGTTCATGTGCCACGTGGCAGCGCAGTTGACACGTGGCAGGTTGTTTTACCGGGTCAAATCTCATGAGTATAAAACTATGAACATGGTTCATTTACAAGTAATGATTAAGAATCATGTACTTCATTGCACCATATACCATCAAACACAAGTAATGATTTGAAATCTTGTACTTAAAAATGATTTCATAAGTAATATGACATGAACGAAGTTCACCTACAAGTAATGATTGGGAATCAGTGACTTGAATAGTAAGAATCGCATTTATGCCCAAAATGTTTATCAAGTACTACTACTTGTATTGATCTACATTCATAATAGATGGTGGTAATACTCAAAACATTGAGTACCTCCCATACTACAATTTCTATTTCGGTACCACTAAACTTGACCTCATGGATACTGAAATCCATATGCTATTGCAGAATCTGTAAAAGACTATTGTTGAGAGCAATGTCTCTAAAATAACAAAGTAGGAGCTTTGTTTGCACCCTCGCCTCCATATTCAGGAAGATCTGATAATGAACTATCCTATACTTAAAAGGGTTAAGTCTTTATAACCTAACCTCTGTGAATAGAGAAATTCAATTATCAATAATACTCTACTCTTCTCTCGTATTAATAGACTTTGATTATTTGATAGAATAGATTATTAACCAACATGATCATATAAGACATTGTACATTGATCATAAGATTCATAACCATGGCAATCTTCAAGTGTCAGAACATCGCATTGGTCATGGTCAGGGGCGGATTTAGGGGGTGCCCGGCACCCCCACTTCTTTTTTTCAAATTTCCTTCTTAGAAAAAAAATAATATATATATCAAAGATCGACTACCAATGATTTTGACAAAGATGAACCTCCGCCTACCAAGAACAAATATCGATATATATATATATATAGTAACGGCTCCCAACTATATTTTGAAATTGTTGGGAAACCGAGGGGGCAAATCGCACGCGGAAGCACAATACGATCAACAAGAACTCGATGAACTAACTTAACCAAAGAGAATTCAATCCAAAGTAATAAAAACACTACGCAAGGTTTAATTAGGTGGAAACCCTAAACACAATCTCAAATAAATAAAGTTGAGAGTGTGATTTCGCAGAACCTCATGAAATCAGTTGTTTTGGTTGGGGGAAACCGTTATCTATGTTTGAATGGTGACTAATATTAGTCTTCACTTGACATCATCACACCATCTCCAACATACATAAATACCAGATCAAACCGTACCCATAATCACCAACAACAACAACAGCTTAACATCCTCATTACAAACATATCGATTATCTTCTCGTCTACGACCCCATTTACACGCATTATCTTCTCGTCTACGACCTCATTTCTATGTGTTTTAGTATTGGAAAGCATGGTGTTGTTTGTAGTAGAAGCTCGGACGTTAAACGGGTTTGATAGAAACATGTTGATAAAACAGTATTTGCTTGACGGTATCAAGAACTCAGGCCCGACCCGGGTGGGGAAGGTCATGGATATACTGATGCAGCTAAAACTCTCGGTGGGAAAAAGGTGTCTGGTCCTAGTCCAGATGTGGGTCACAAGTTTACTAACGCTCGGACTCTTGGAGGGGTTAAAGACGCTGGTCCTAGCCCAGGGAACGGTCACAAGTACATTATTGGCAACAATCAATGATCCCGTCGTGACTCCTTACAAATTATTTTTTGGTACCTTGGAAATATTTCAAATTTTTGCTTTTGTAAAATGACTAGCACTAGTTCCATAAGTGACACCCATAAGAGCACCCACAGCAGCTGGGTACACCCTGACGTGGCAGGTGAATTTTGAAATCCACCATCTTTTTCACCCAAATCGTCTTCCAGCAGCTAGGTGAATACTTGACGTGGCATACACAAAATTCACCCTGTGGGTGGATTTGGGGAAGGTCATGGATATACTGATGCAGCTAAAACTCACGGTGGGAGAAAGGTGTCTGGCCCTAGTCCAGATGTGAGTCACAAGTTTACTAATGTTCGAACTCTTGGAGGGGTTAAAGACGCTGGTCCTAGCCCAGGGAACGGTCACAAGTACATTACAGGCAACAATCAATGATCCCGTCGTGACTCCTTACAAATTATTTTTTTGTACCTTGGAAATATTTCAAATTTTTGCTTTTGTAAAATGACTAGCACTAGTTCCATAAGTGGCACCCATAAGAGCACCCACAGCAGCTAGGTACACCATGACGTGGCGGGTGAATTTCGAAATCCACCATCTTTTTCACCCAAATCGTCTTCCAGCAGCTAGGTGAATACCTGAAGTGGCATACACAAAATTCACCATGTGGGTGAATTTGGGGTGAATTCATGCCGCGCGCTTCTGAACCGCGTGTTGGGTAATGGGCGCTCCAGATTGAGCCATGTGGAGAGTTTTTTTTTTATATTATGCCGCGCAGTTCAGAACTGCGCTTTGGGAATTCACCCCAACTGCTGTGGAAATATGTTGGTGGATTTGATTCACTTTGAAATTCGTCAAATCCACCCTGTGAACTACTGTGGATGCTCTAAGATCGACCGGAATATTTATGCACAAGAGTTATTGATTACAACGTATATGTAAAATGACGGGCTCAACGTCCTATTAAACCGAAGAGTGAGTCGACCACCAATGAGTACTAATTTAAGTTTAAATTGTTATTCTATACTAAATTGCGGGAAAGAAGATATCAATTTGACAACTATGTAACTGTGGTTAAGAACGGAGATTAAACATGACACATGTAATTTGAAGAAACGCTTAGGACGACCGAACTTTATCTCAGTTAGGACAAGGTGAATGCCCTCAGCACTGACATATGAGAATACACACTATTCTTATCTTAGTGTAGATAAAAAGAGAGCACCCTATGATCAGTTTCTCATAATTTTGCTCACACATGGAGCTTTTATACTATGCCTTCCTATCTGTCTTCACTCTCTTGATCGCCAAGCTTTGTTTCCAACTCAATCATAATAAGAAGAACCTCCCTCCAACTCCCTTAGCTCTTCCAATAGTAGGCCATCTCCACCTCCTCAAGAAACCTCTTTACAAAAGCCTACAAACTCTTACGGAAAAATACGGTCCGATTATGTTCCTCAAGTTCGGTCCACGCCCTGTACTAGTTGTTTCATCAACATCTGCGATTGAAGAATGTTTCACCAAGAACGATATAGTATTCGCGAACCGTGTTCGTTCTGTATCTGGAGACCACCTTAGCTACAATTACTCTGTTCTTGCCTGGGTGCCTTACGGCCATAAGTGGCGGAATCTCCGTCGTATTACAGCCATCGAGGCCTTTTCTACAAATAGTCTTCAAAGGTCTGCATGCATTCGTAATGAAGAGGTCCAGTTCCTTGTCCGTGGCCTATTTGAGGCCACGAATGGTGGATCACAGAAGGTTGATTTAAAGATTACGCTAACGGAGCTAACGTTTAATGTGATTATGAGGGGTATCGCTGGAAAGCGGTGTTTTGAGAGTGGGATGGACAAGGAGGAAAAGAAGCATGTTCTTAAATATTTTAAGGAAACATTTGTTCCAACTATGAAAATGGAGTTAGGCGATTTCTTTCCGGCTCTAAGACGAGTTTTCTTTCGCAGTGTGGATAATAGAATGGAAAAGCTTCAGAAAGAGAGAGAAATATTCAATCAAGATTTGATAGAAGAGCGTCGAAGAAAGATCGATTCTTCTCCTACAAGTATGAAGAACAAGAAGTGTATGATCGATGACCTCTTATTGCTCCAAAAGGCAGATCTGGAGCAATACTCAGACAATACCATCAAAGGACTCGTATCGGTAAATATTCAAGGCCATATGATTAACTCTTTTGTGTTTGTAACTACTATTTATGTTCTAACACTTTGAAACCAAATTGTGTATTCATAGACTATGCTGACGGCGGGAACAGACACAACGGCCTTGACGATGGAATGGGCAATGGCACTTCTAGTAAACCATCCAGAAGTGTTGCACAAGGCTCATTCTGAAATCGAGAGAAACATCCAACAGGGGAGATTGCTAGACGAATCCGATCTCCCCAAGCTTTTGTACTTAAACTGCATTATAAATGAGACGCTAAGACTCTATCCTGTTGCGCCACTTTTAATCCCCCATTTCTCCTCTGAAGACTGCACTGTGGGTGGATACAATGTGCCTCGTGGAACAATGTTGATCGGGAATGCTTGGGCTATTCATAGGGACCCCAAGGTGTGGGTAGAACCATCACGGTTTATGCCCGAGAGGTTTGAAGGAGGTGAAACAGAAAAGGTCGATGGATACAAGTTTATCCCGTTTGGGGTAGGGAGACGAAGTTGTCCAGGGTCGGGGTTGGCGATGCGTGTGGTGGGATTGGCTTTAGGCACACTCATTCAGTGTTTTGAGTGGAAAAGAATTGGGGAAGAGCAGGTTGATATGAGTGCAGAATTTGGGATCACTTTACCGAAGATTAAACCGTTGGTGGTTATGTGTAAGCCGCGCCCAAACATGATAGACATCCTTTCTCAACTCTGAAGTTATATTCAGGCTATTATCGTTCAACATAAGGGAGTCCAACTGCATTTTGAATGTGTAGAATTGTGCTTGTTTGTAACGTTTGTACAGTTTTTTGGATGTGGCTTCAAATGACCTTAAATCTTTGTGAATGTGGCCTATTTAGACTGAGATAGATCTTGAGTTTTGAGTTTGCGATCATGTGCCTAGAAGTTGGTCTTGGTCCAGTTTTGGGATTTGGGGAGATTGCACATCCATGACCAGATATCCATGTTGGTATTGTATTTGTTTTGTTAGGGTCTGTTTTGTTTTCAAGGAGAAAAGAGATATTGCTGAATGCGAGTTTGTAGTTAGAACATGAGGTTTTTATGTCATAGAGTTATAATTCGGTGAAGGGTACTGAAAATTATGGATTTAGTTTGGTCAAATTTGGTTATAATTCATTGTCATTTGAGCGTTCTTGTGTAGGAAGTATGAACATATACTGGATGATTGTTTTTTTAATGATGCACTACGATTTCTCCTGGTGAGAGGTGATATCGCAGTCCACTAGGTAAAGTTGCATTCTCTTCTTTCCCCTTACAGTGCAAAAATGAACATGAAGTCTGTTGGATACTGAGCATAGATGATAAGAAGAAAGCAGAAATCATGAAGGTAAATAACACATGATAAATAATGTTTTTAAAAACAGATGTTAATTTCCCAAGAACATGACAATTTCTATAATAACAAATGTCATAAAGGTAAATAATATATTATAAATTATATAGTTTGTGGTGACAAAAGAAGGTTTATCATCTTACTTTCTTCCAACTTTTCTATATCTCTAGTGACTATTTCATAAAACAATTTACATGGTAGACCTATAAACTGTATTGAAAGACAAATGATATGGGTTTCAAAAACTAATGATATTTTATCAAGAACACATGACAATTACTGTAATAACAAATATTGTAAAGTTCAATAACATATGACAAATCTTGTAGTGTGATGCGACAAAATAAGGTATCTCCTCTAATTTCTTCTACATTTTTATATCTCGTGACTCTTTCATAAAATACTATATATTGTTGACTTATGATAACCGTATCGAATGACAAATGACGTTTTTAAAAACACGTGTAATTTTTACGAAAACACATGACAATTCTATAATAGCAAATGTCATAAATGTAAATAACACGATAATTATATAGTTTGAGGTGACAAAAGAAGTTCTATCATCTCACTTTCTTTCACCTTATATCTCTCGTGACTATTTCATAAAGTAATTTACATTGTTGACCTATAATAACTAATCTTTAATTAGAGATAACTTTTCTCTTACTCTTTCTCCCTCTTTATCTTGAAGGAGTCTGGATTTGACAACCCTCCTTAACGGAGGGTTATGCAAACCCTCTCTCTTTTGGTTTAGGGTGGAGGGTTTAGGGGGTAGTGTTTAACTCTCTAGCCAATAAGAGAGAGGGTTGCCACAACCACCATAGGGATTTAGAAGGGTTTAGGGTGTAGTGTTTAACACTGTTAACTCTCTAGCCAATAAGAGAGAGGGTTTGCACAACCCTTCGTTAAGGAGAGTTTGCAAATCTGGACTCATCTTGAAGTAATGGTTAAAAAAAACACATGAGAAAATATCACCAAATCTGAAAAATCTCTTTAGTTACATCATCTTCTCCCCATCTCATTATGCATTTGTGTTCCATATTTATATTTGTTTGTTTGTTTCTCTTTCTCTCCCCCAAAACCAGTTTCACAATCACATTCTCATTCACTCAAATTCATGGAAACTCAAGAGAAGGTCAAACTCTTTTTACCATTACTTGTTTTTACTTCTGTAATCTCAATCTTGCAGCTACACATTATCTCAAACGTCAAAAACAGTAACCCCTTGATCTATGCTACTTTAGAGACCCAACCCAAATTCCCAAACCTGAAGCCACCTTCAAGTTCAAACTTGTCCCTCCTTGTTTGATTTGACCAACCCAGATTTAATTTTAACTAAAGGAATTTCAACCCACACACCGTTTCATGAAGAAATTTCACCACCCAATTGGGGATGTCAAATTAATGGAGATTAATAAAAGAAAAATACAGATAAAATATTCTGGTGGCATCATCATCTGAGGAGAGAGATGGGTATTTTTAGGTTTAAGAAAGAGGCTAAGAGTGTAGAGAGAGTTTGAGTTTTCAAATTTGGGGAGAGGATGACTTTAGGTGTGGTATGTGTTCCACATCTAAACTAGTAGTAGTTGGTGAGTAAAGTATTTTCCATTATTTAACGTAGGTAGTAGGGAATAGGTATGGGATTAGTATTAGAAGTTTAGTATCGATTTTGGAACACGTGCATTTACTAGTATTTATTTGGTAATTACCATTTGTACATGTAGCGCCCCGTTTATTTTTTTGTGTTTTGGGTTGCTTTGCTTAACTTGCTCTAGGGTGTATAATAGTTTAATTTCTAAGCTTTTGAATTGGGGAGGATTCTTGGTCAAGACCCACCACCGAATTCCCAACTCTTCTCTAACTTCTCCTCCTTCTCCTCCTTCAACTTTTCTTCCTATTTTATTTTGAAATCAGGAGAGAGGGTAGCTTAACCCCAACCCCGAATTCCTAACCTATCTCTTCTTCTTTTACAATTGAAAATCATTCATCTCTTGTTGTGGCTGGAAATTCTTGAACGGGAGATCGAGAGTGATAATCGATTGTTCTAGGGTAGGATCATTGCATTGTTCTTCTTAAGCATTCATCTTCAGGCAAGTACCATTATTGCTCGTCGTTGTTCTTGATTGAAATGGTGTATTAATTATAGTTAATATGTCATGTTAGTAGATTATTAGTTCATATATATTTACTGTTTGCTCGTCGTAATTGTTCCGTGACTATATTACTGTGGAATTTCAGAGCTTGATATACAATCCTTTTTGGAACCCATTATAGTAGCTAGGTTAGATTTAACTTGAGCATATCAGTAAACCCAATTTAGTGAAGAGTTGCTCATGTGGGTATTTATATGTGGGTAATTATTTAAGTACTATAACAGTTCTTTTACACACAGTCGATGGGTTTAGTAATATATAATAAGGTGTATATATACTCAATAAAAAAACAGATTTGTATAACATGTTTCATAATGCTTATATGTTTAAAAATGTATATTGTATATTATAGATACAGAATGTATATATGTTTATAGTAGGGCAGCCTTTGTATATATATATATAGCTTAGGGCAGACCTTGGTTAAATGTATACTTAGAATATATATGAGTAGTATATAAGAAAATTTGTAATGATATAATTATATCCATATCAATAGCGTAGGTAATAGTAATTGGTACCTCGTGTTCAACCTTTAAACTATAGATGGATAAGTTGAACTTTGATGTTAAATCAAGGGGGTACTAGCATAAGCCTATTTAAAATCATCGACTGAGACTCTACTCCTATATTGTGAGGGGGGTAAAAAAAAAGGTCATTGAGCTTAAGATCGCCAATCATATGATATAT
>JACGCM010002828.1:0-45140 GCA_014058105.1 Kingdonia uniflora | reverse complement strand
AAGAATGAAGTATGCACCACAGGTAACCGTACAAGAGAGAGAGAGAGAAGAGTTTGGTTCTGACTGTTATTTTTGAAGGTGGTGAGGATTGTTTTTATAGAGAGAGTTTTGCCCAACGGCTCTCTCTTTATTCAAACGTGTGTGGACGTGTCCCTGAGGATTAGGTCTCCTCAAGAGGTGGAGAGAAAAAAGTGAAGACCAAGACTAAAAAAATAAACCAAGCCCAAGCCCAATGAACTTTTTGTTAAAAAGATTATGGATACCCAAGCCCAAAGGACCCAAGGCCCCCAAGCCTCCAGAGCCAATTGTCCAATCCCAATTTCAAGTCTGAGCCCGAGCCGGCCCGGCCTACCGGGCCGCCTGAGAGAGGTCTAAGTGTGTATAGAGTATAAATCCTCTCCACACACTCACACAACTATACACTCTCTCTATGTCACATGTTACACACATGTCACATGAGTACTACCTTATATGTTTAGTTCCTCTATTGTTTATAAACAATGTGGGACTAAACTTTAGGCTATAGTATAGGAGTCACATAAAATAGATAACCAAGAGGTCATGGGTTCAAGGCTCAAAAGACGTATAAGTTTTGAAAAATTCCAACAACACCAATTTTCTTTTTCAGAAATGATGGTTGAACAAACTATAACATATCCTTAGCAGTAGGTGGGTTCTCAGTGGTAAGAAGTTCACCAATGAAGGCCAGAAGTGTTTCACCAATAATTTATCTTCAAGTCACCTTGTCCCCAACCTCGTTGATCAACACTTAAATTCTATTCAAATGTCTTCTTTTTATAGTTTGGAGGTGAAAATATAGGGTATTTAGATCTCCTTCACAAATCCATTTGCCATGTGATTTTTGCTTTCAAAAATCTCTTCACATTGTAGTAAATCCTAGAGTTTTTAGATAACTTGGCCCTCCAAGTAAAGGGATTGGGTTGATCCACAATGAATGTCATTTTGTACTTTTTCAAGATCCACCCTTTTTTTTAAGCAAACAAGCATAAAATAGAACTAAAAAACTTTCGCAAAAGATACAGAGTTGACCAGGTTTTCAGCCTCCACCGGCTGATCACAAATACAAGGGTTTTCAGAGGCTCCCCGCCTAGCTAGGTCGTGAGTCTCAAAATTACACAATCTAGGGATAAACAAAAATCTGAAATCAACAAAACATAAAGAGGCAACAAGCATAGAGAGTTGACCAGGTTTTCAGCCTCCACCGGCTGATCACAAATACAAGGGTTTTCAAAGGCTCCCCGCCAAGCTAGGTCGTGAGTCTCAAAATTACACAATCTAGGGATAAACAAAAATCTGAAATCAACAAAACATAAAGAGGCAACAAGCATGTCAGGAGCAAGTGTCAAAGCTCCCCAAGAGAGGTCGCCGGATCTCATCTCAAATGCTCTGACCAGGCAACGACAGTCTGTCAGGAGAAGGATGCGCTCAAGGCCCATCTGGTGTGCTGCTTGCATCCCTCTGATCACCGCAATTGCTTCTGCCTCTTTTGAGTCTTTTGCTTTAGCAGAGTCGAAGCCTGCACATTGAAGAACATAGTAAGAGTTTTTTTTTATGGTGAAGCCAGTTCCTACCAATTCAAAAGGAGTTTTCCAGGCAGCGTCAACCGTGATAACGTGCCAACCTTCCTGAACCTTCGGCTAAGAAAAAACGGGAGGGTGCAGAGTGGCATTTGTTTGGGGGTTCGATATAATGATGTAACTCTGAGCTAGGATGATGGCTTTTTGGGGATAGGGTTTAACATTTTGGAAAATAAGTGTGTTCCGATCCATCAAGATAACATAGATAATGGCTTCAATCATGCTCCAAAAGGTGATAGTGTCAAAATCTTTGCCGTGTTTTTGGGTGAGGGTGTTCAGTAAAGTTTCCGTCGAGTCAGAGTAGGTAGTTGTACCGATGTTAGACTTCAAGGCCGAAAGAGTCCAATATTCCTGGATGTTCTTACAGAAGAAAAGAGCATGGGTAGTGGATTCTTCTTCCTCACCACATCTGGGACAGGTGGTATCCTAATTTTCCGTTCCGTGCCAAATCCTAAGCTTTGTGGGGATGCCATTATGGAGGACTTTCGACATGAAGAATTTGAGGCGGTAAGGGATCTTGAGAGCCCAGATACGAGTCCAAACATTATTTTCGGAGTCAATGTTGGCGGGTTCATGATGGTCAGGTTTGGCTCCGCCATGGAAGCGTGGTAGACCGATCTGACAGTGAGGATCCCGTTCTTCTTTTTCTCCATCTAAGGGTGTCCCTGCTGGGGTGCTTGCTCAAAGGAATCTCCACGATGCGCTAGGAAATATCTTGGTAGAAAATGGAGAAGATCAGTGTGAAATTCCACGATCGAGTATTGTGGCAGATTAAGTCTGCCACTTTGGAAATGTCCCTGTGCTTTGGGGGAGGGCCCACAGGTCTACCAAATGGAATACCCGGGATCCAAGGTTTGAGCCAGAAGTCGACTTGTTGTCCATCTCCAATGAGCCAGATGAGGTCCGTCCAGAACTGGTTTCGAGCTCTAAGAATCCCTTTCCAAATTCAACTATTAGTAGGCTTTGGGATCGCAGTCATAGGACTCTTTAGGCGCGTAGTTATTCTTGAGATTGTGTGCCCAAAGTTTGTCAGGCTCTTTCATGACTCTCCAGAACAGTTTGGCCAACATTGCTTGATTGTGGTTATGGGCCGTTCTGATGCCCAGACCTCCAAGTTTGGTTTTTTTGCATATTTTCCTCCAGCTGATGAGGTGGGTCTTGGCATTGCCAGTGCTATTGTTTCCCCAAAAGAATCTGCCGTTCAAAGAGTCTAGGGTTTTGCAAGTTTTTATTGGAAGGGGGAAGATGAACATGAGGAACGAAAGAATTGCTGAGTTAACAACTTTGATGAGGGTAAGTCTGCCAGCTTGGGATAAATGCCTGGCTTTCCAATTTTCAATTCGTTGGGATACACGGGTGATAATCTCCTGGAGATTAAGCTTTTTGGATCTGTAGAACACAAACGGAGCTCCCAGATATTTTTCTCCTGCAGTATCTTTTTTGATATGGAGAATAGCCTGAATGATTTTATGGTGTCTGCGAGGGCTGTTTTTGCTGAAAAGGATACATGATTTTTTTAGGTTGATATCCTGGCTGGATACATTTTTAAAAGTAGTAAGGGCGTCTTGGAGGGCTCCAGCTTCTTTTAGGGGGGATTGACAGAAGATGAAACTATCGTCCGCAAAGAAGAGATGGGAGATGGGTGTGCAACCTTTGGCAATTTTGATGCCATGAATCTCCTTGTTTTGTTCCGTTCGGAGAAGGATCCGCGAGAGGACCTCTGAGAAGATCAGAAAAAGGGCCAGCGAGGGGGGATCTCCCTGCCTGATGCCACGTTCAGGTCTCAAAAATCCGAAAGGCGTCCCATTTAAATTGAAGGAGAGAGCGGAGGTAGAGACACATTGGTGAATCCAAAGGCACCATCTGTAGCTGAAGCCCATGGCTTTGAGGGTGTCCCCCAGAAATCCCCATTCAACTCTATCGAAGGCTTTACTGAGATCCAGTTTGACAGCCATGGTGCCCTTAGGCCCTTTCTTCTTCTTAAGCGAGGCTAGGATCTTTTGAGCCAGGATAATGTTGTCGAAGATTTGCCGCCCGGAGATGAACGTCGTTTGGGTAGGGGAGATGATTTTGTTGAGGAGCGGTTTAAGGCGATTGACCAGGATTTTAGTGATGATTTTTAGTTTAACATTGCATAAGCTGAAAGGGCGATAGTGATCCGGACTGTCTGGGTGCTAGGTCTTAGGTATTAGGGTAATATTGGTGTGATTATATTCTGGGAGCATGTGGCCCGATTGGAAAAAATCGAGGGTCGCTTGGAAGAGTTCTTTGACGATATCCCAGAATTTTTGATAGAAAAGTGGGGTAAAACCATCAAGTCCAGGAGATTTGTGAGGATTCATAGAGAAAAGGGCTTCCGTGACTTTGTCAATAGTGGGGTCTTCAGTGAGGCGAGCGTTATCTTCGTCCGTGATAATAGATTCTATGATATTTAGATCGTTGATCCTGAGCGACGACGCGGAGGTGGTGAAAAGATCTTTGTAGAAATCAGTGAAGGTGTTCCCAATATCCTCTCGGTCTTGAGTCCAGGTGCCATCCCGCTTTTTTATTCTAGTGATCGCGTTGTGTCTACGCCGACAAATGGTGGAGGTATGGAAGAATTTTGTGTTATGGTCCCCTTCTCTAAAGTCAGGTTTCCCTGAATTTATCTCGCCAAAGAGTCTCTTCTTGGGTAAGGGTGTTGTTTAGCTCCCTCTGAAGCTCAAACTCTCTGTTGATGTTCTGGTCATTTATATCTACCTTTTGGAGATCCATGATTTGAGTCCTGATCGTTTGAATTTTTTTTTGGGTACAGTTGAATTCAGCTTTATTCCACGCAGAGAGCTCCTTCTTGGTACAACGAAGCGTTTTACAGAGTCTAAAGGGCCGGTTGCCATCTTGGGATATGTTCTAGGCTCTAGAGACAACGTTACGCCAGTCCGGGTGGTAAATCCAAAATGATTGGAAGTGAAATTATTTGGGTAGGTTTGGAATCTTAGGGGAAGTATTCAACAGGACCGGTCCGTGGTCGAAGTCTATAATAGGGAGATTTTTAACATTTGCGTTAGGCAATTTTGTGCGCCAGGAAACATTTACGATGTCTCTGTCAAGACGTTGTTTGATCAGCTCCCTACCAGTACGTTTGTTGGACCAAGTGTAAGGCACACCACTGAAGCCCAAGTCAATCATAGCCGCATCGAACATGAAGTTTCCAAGGGGATTCGGAGCAGAGGCATCGAACGGAATACGCCCCACCTTATCCTCTTGGCAAGTAATGCTGTTTAGATCGCCTAGAATAATCCATGGGATATAGATATTAGGGGCCAATTGGCTAATAGCACATCCATTAGTCATCTTGTTGACCCCCATGGTCATTGTGAATGAGCGCATCTATGCCATTCGGAGAGGAGGAAAGGATGGTGAGGTTTATGTGGTCCTTCCATGCCAGCCAGAGCCCTCCCCCGTGGCCGGTGGTGGCTAAGACCGAATGGACAGGCTAAAAACCAGGGGGTTAAGGATCCTCAGGTCTTCAAAATTAGAAATTTTGGTCTCAGAGAGGAAGAAAATGTTAGAGTTTTTTTTTTTTTTTTTGTGAGCTTGGAGCTCACGCAGGGGGAGGCTTTTCCGCTCCCCCTCCAGTTCTAGGCAAGAATTAACATGTGTAACCGAGGGCCGGTGTCGGGCCTGCTTCCGAGTAGAAAGATTTATCAGTGTCGTTTCTCTGAGAGAGTCTAGATTTGAGAGGGTGGAACACACACAGGGTGTGCTTCTTCCTCTTTTCCTTATCAAAAGGACGAGAAAAGATGGAGGTAGAAAGTGTAAGAAGAAAGTTTTTGACAGGACGGAGCTTTGTCAAGGAAAAAGCGTGAGAGGTTTTGGATGTAGGTCTCTTGATCCCCGTCTTAATCTGGTTTTTTCCATGCGGGTCAGAAACGTGACAACTTTGGTTGTTTTTAAAGAGATTGAAGTTTTGAAGCCCAAGTCGGGATTGGAAGGATTTAAACTTTGTCCGTTTAATGTGGTTTTTTTGTGCATGTATCTCCGGTCTAGTGCCAAGTTTTTGGACCCAAATCCATTTCTTTTTGGAGGCCAAAGTGGTCTCGTGTGTGGGCTGCCTCACCTCTCTTTCCTCATATTGTTTAGGAAGAGAAGTTTCTAAGTCCGGTGGCTTAAGTCTCCCGGATAGTAAGGTCCGTACTTATACTTATACAAAAAAATTAACGTGTTTAAAAGCAAGTGTCCGAATCATAATAGCAATGGGAATGTGGGTTGTAATAATGATGAGTAAGTATTCGCACCTTTGCGGGGGAACTCGACTCCCCCGTACCTTCAACGTGGCTATCGGAGCTGAGTAGAAGTTGTTGCAGTCGGTCGTATGATGCTGATTGAAAAGTACTACTCTCGTGTGCGCTGTCCGCTTCAAACAGGTCTTTGCTGCATGGGGTGTGCCATCCGCCTTCATCGTCGGTCGGGTAGTCGACTTCAAGAGGTTGGGTAGACGATTCCGTTTCATTAACCCGGTTGGTCCTGCTGTCGGTCAAAGTTCTGTCAGTACGGGGACCGGACAGGAAGAAGTAGTGGGTGTTTGCCGGCCGTTGATGTTTCTTTGGTCCGGAGATACGTTTGTTTGCATTGGAATGCGATGAGTTGTTGATTTGTTTTGTTGTTAGAGAATATTTAAGTAAACTCTGGCGCCCGGTCCTTATCATCCAATTATTCTTAGGCCCTGGGCTCCACTCTTTTGATTGTTGTCTACACAGGCCCAAGCCCATGTAGCAGTCGGGGCGGCCCACTTCCAAAGATGAGGCCTTTCGCTTGAGATTTGCCCGGGCCTGTCCAGGAAAGTCCTGCCCACTCCGGTCTAGTCGCGATGACGTGGCTGGGAGAATTAATTGTTTGGAAGGTGGATGGCCCACAAGTTCAGAAAATAGTTGGATTTCTTTTCCTTTTGAGACGACACCAGCAGGAGAAGAAATGGTTTTCGAGATAAAATGGGCCCCATTTGTGTCTTATCAGGGAGGTGGCGTATCTGACCGTTGGAGGCCTCGACGAACTCTTTAAAAAGTTTTCGTGTGGTCCCCATGCCACCGAAGTCGTCTCCAAGTAGACCTTTTAGTTTAGAGGGTTTTGGTTTGTGGCGCCCGAGAAAAGATTAAAATTTTGGATTGATGTGTCAGGCGGCTTATCAGTCGGTATGTCCCTCTGGTTGCAGGTTGTCACCCTCAGTTCGAGGTCGGTGAGGTCCCGGAGAGTAGCTTTGTTTGTAGTCCGGTGTGCTGGCCCACCTGCATGGCCGTTTTCCGGCGAAAGGTCCAAAAATCTATGTTTGCTCCATGAATTTAGTCGGTTTACTGCTAGCCAAATAATGTCACCAACATCTTCTCTCGGAGGGGACGGAGGGGGACTTGTAAGGTCAATGTTTTGAGTCGGTGGAGATAGATGGGGTTGTTTGTTTTGTGTAGAGTTGTTTGGTTGGGGTTTTGAGGGATAAAGTGTGTTTCTCTTGGCAGGGTTATCTTGGACTTAAGCTCCAAACGGGAACTGAAACTGGGACGTGATGTTGAGCCGGTTTCTTTCGTGGACGACACTTGCGTATCTTTTACAGTCTTCAAGAGGGTGTGTGAGAATTCCGCAATATTGGCAAAATCCCTCTAAGCGTTCGTATTTTACCGTGATCGTTGTAGTACCATAATCGGACGGTCTAGAGACGGAATCAACAACACAAGGGGCTTGTTTGTAATGAGGTTGACAAGAATCCGAATGAAACTTGTTTTCGACGATCCACTAGCTTTGTGTTCGAAGTCCGCTCTGACGAATTCTCCGATCTTGTTTCCAGGAATAACCATGATATTCCTTTCCCAAAGACAGCACGGATGACCTGAGAGTTGCACCCAACATAGAAAACGATGGAAAACCAACTCGGATTGGTGCAGTAGTGAGTCGGCGATTTGTTGAAGCAAAGAGTATCCATACACATTAATAGGCGGAGTTTGCATAATTGTTCTAAGGTCATCCGGGTTTTGGAAATTCGCGATGAAAGTTCTCGAGTCTTGCTCGTAAGAGATGTGAGGGATATGAGGTATGAGTTTTCCCCATTCTCTTGTGACTCCTTCTAAGATGGCTGATTCTCGAACATTAGGTGAAATGGATTTAAAAGCTAAAGCGTAGCTCCACTTTCTTTGCAGTTCAACCCATTTGGTAGTTTCAAGCATCAAAATTAGGACCAGATCATGTGTAGAACACACTTTTAGCTGCTCGGCCAGTTCATTTACTCCTTCCTGTCTTGTTAATGTGCTCAGCTTCATCGTCCTCCATGGAGCCGACGTACGTGTGGTGGGCTGAGGGAGGAAAGAAGAAATGAAAGAAGAACCCACTTCAGCTGGGACAAGATGAAGATATGTATAGTGTTTCCAAGAGGGGTGTGAGCAGTGCTGAAGACAGAAGGGTCCTGGAGAGTGAGGTGGGGTGTGGTTAAAGATCGTAGAGGACAGGAAAGGAGGGTGGGAAGTCTGCAAAAGGGAAGATCGTGAGAGAGAGAGAGAGGTGGTTTCTCTGCTAGGGTTTTTTGAAGTAGGGAGGGAGAATTGGAGGAGAGAGGGAGGAGAGAACAGAGGTCAAGGGCTCAAACTTCCATTTTTTTGAAGATCCACCCTACTATCATTAATCCTGTATAGAAGTTTCTTAAAAACCTTAACGGTTCTACAGGATCAATCCCTCATAAAAATTTAGAGAGTGAAATAATATCCCCTAACAAGATTTATGGTCCAAATAGTTTTAATCAAATCCTAACATGATGGCTCAGACAACCACATAGCTTCAAATCGAAAAAGATGTGGTATTCTTGGTTCATAAGCCCGTCTTGGTTCAATAAAAGAGGTTTATAATCAGATCGAAAGAATTGTAAATGGGAAATTTTTGCATTGGGAAAAAAAACTCGACCCGGTCCGTTACACAATCCCTGGTCCAATCTCTCTCTAACCCGGTCCATCCCCTTTCTTCTATTGGTCCATGTGAAAGTGTTCTCTATGAAGCCCAAGTCAAAAAAACCCCCACATTCATCCCAAAAGTCCTAGAAAAATCTAGTGTTCAACTGCCCATGGTATACCTCCATATTTTTCCCAAGTGAAAGCAATATGGTTGAAAACACCATTGGAAAACCGTAAATTATGATCAAGAATAAGATTTGGGAGTAATTTCCATTTAATAGTTCTTTGATCTAGATATGGTGAGAAATAAACAAAAGACACATAGTACTGAAATTCATTTTCATTAACAAGAACATAAATACACACCAAGGTTCCATAACAAGAACAGAAACAGACACAAAAGCGCCCCACAGGAGAGCAAGACCCCCAAAACTACCAACAGAAGGAACATAAACATAAGAAGAAAAATATAGTCTACCACACACAGATTTTATTTTGAACCTAGAACTTTTTGAGTTCTCAAAGGAACACCAAATCTGGTCTTTACAATGTATCAAGACTGCTAAAATCTTGGAATGCAAAGGGAAAACTCACTACTCGGACATTCCAAACCATTTGTCTCATTTATCATTTGGGGGATGGCCAAGTGTGCTTAAGTCTTTATAATGTATCATTTGTCTCACAATGTATTCAGGAGATCCATCCATGACCCCCTTGTGTCGATCAACTTCTTCAGCTCCACTCTCCCCAACATTCAACCTTTTCTTTGTCTACCATTTGTATCTGTTGCATCCATCTTTTGATTATTTGTACTTTTCTCCATCATTTGGGGACATTCACTTTCCTGGACTCCCTCCTCAAGAGCAGCTGCAAGTCTCTTCTTTCCAAATTCCCTTTCGTCATTCTCCGGTGCTACAAGAACAATTGAATTTTTTTAAATTTTGAGCATCTCCTCAAACAAGTTAAAAACATAGTGCACCTTCTTTATTGCATGATCAAGAATGACTTTTTTGTAAGGTTAAAAAGCACTTGAGTTATGATTTTCAACCCTAACAGCCTAATGTTGAGAATGTCTGAATTGATTGTGAAAAGGAGTGAAAAATGGATCACCACAAAGGACTTGTCTATGAGCTTGTAGACCGATCACTACTCCTGTGTTTGGTTTTTGAAAACTCTATCCATTATCAAGAACTAAAGACTTGCTCTTAATGTAATACAATCTGCATGAACAAAACCAACACCGCCTAAGGAGATGATCGAGTCTATTGCATGCACGATATCTCCTTAAGACAGATTCGCCCCTGTTACAGTACTTTGCAAGAAAAATGGGTCTCTGTCTCCCATGATATCACGACCAATTGCAGAGAGAAAAAAACACTTCTATCTCTCTACCAAACAAACCGCGATTACGTCTGTTTTCTCTTTGGATAAATGACTCAAAAGATAACTCTTAAAACTCATAAAAATATTAAAAACAAAGTTAGGTTATATAGAGCATTGCTGCCTCATCACCAAGGGTTGTACCTTAAGACACACCTCAAGTTGGTGCCTCTTCACCAAAGGTCACACGTTAAGTTATGTATGTTGGGGACAACTATACTCACACCTCAAACTCAAAAGCAAAAATATGACTAAGTGGTCCAAGGCCAAGGCCCCAAAGCCGAATCATAAACTTATAATAATAAGTAGGTTTTCTAGGCCGAGCAAGCCCAGGGGTAGCCTAAACACCTAAGCTAATATGTATGCATGGGTTGCACATGCACGTTTGACCTACCAACTCTTACACACAACAATATGTAAAGTAAGAGACTTACTTATATAGTAGAGTGGAGCATCCCTCATATCCAATGTGAGACTAAAAAATACTTAGTTCCACCATTCAAAATAAAGAAAAAAAACCAATCTCATTGAATTTTTCCAGCAATTACCCCTATTTGAATGGTAATAGACAAACTCGAATAAAATAGAGAAAATCAGGGAATGATTTTGTATCAAGAGAGGTGTCTTGTGAACTTGAACATTCCCTAGTGAAATAGAATCGAATCTATGCTGATTAGTGAACATATCACCTTTAATGTAAATCTAAACAATAGTCTTCACATAGTACTTTTCCAAATACAATCGACTTTCATAGTTATGTTTAATACAACCCTGAACAAATCCCACATTCATGAGTGTTTTTAGAAAATTTTGCCCTATAAATTTTTTATGGAAGCGACCCTACCTCACACTCACATAGGTGATTGCCTATTAAGAGTACCCTGTCGTACCTTCACTATCAAAAATAAGGCTTTTAGCAATAGTCCACCTAGATTTTTGGCGACAAACATAGTCTGTTACAATGGTTGTTATGGAATATATCCGTTGCCATAAACCTTTTTGCGTTGCAATAGAATTTTGGCAAAATAAAATCCCCGAGGCTTCCCTCAAAATCAAAAACATTTACCCGCGAAACTTCCCTCTTTTTGTTCCTGCGATTGGTTATCACTCTCCAAAATCCAAGCCTCTTTCTTCACAATTTTTTTTGGGGATAGAGTCCACTTCCCCAAGTCTCTATCCTCATTCCCTCCTCATCCATTCAATGTTTAAATGCGCAGATTGCGTTTTTGATTTCTTTCTTTCTCATTTCTCTCTCTAAGGGTTACAATATTCGCCATGATTCAGATGCCCCTCAACTTTTCTCATGTTATTGAAAATAGAAGTAATATCACAGAGATCTAATTGCTGAAATCAATCTTCAAGGCGAAGTCTCGTAACAGGTTAGGTCTTCAAAATTATAACTACAATTTCTCAATTACTGCAGATAAAAAGCATTAAATGGAGGTGTATATCAGTAAATAATTTAACAAAATGGCAGATCAGGTACATTTTGTAATTATTGCTTATTTAATTTGAAATAGTATATTGAAGGAATTAATTTGATTGCTTTTATGGTTACTTATTTCAGATTTAACAAATTGAAGTATGTTCTAAAAGCGTGAATTTGAAAGAGGAGGCAAAAAAAACATGTTAAAGAAGTAAGTTACTTTTCATGACTTATTTATGGGTTGCAGTAAAATTAATTTGAAAAAATTCAACGTTTGAAATACTTATAATGTTGTTGGACATGTGGGCGGAATATAATGATGATATTTTGCCGATATATTTAGTCTTTAAAGTCTATTTGTGAGGTGGTTTTGCCTTTTTTATTATATTTATCGTAAGTTACAAGAATGAAGCTCGATATGAGCTCAAATCGGGCTCTTCGATGTTCCATAATGATGTGATGAATGGAGGGATTTTCAGCTGCACCTTCATTTGAGCTTCCTAGTAGTAGAGTACTGATGTAAGTTCTTTTTGCGTTTGTGTTTTTCTTTGTAGATGTCCACTATTTATCCCGTTTTTAATGAAATTGGTTTTAGAAATGAATTTGAGTGTTTTTATTTATTTATCACATTGATGGGTTTCAGAATAAAGCCATGGAAATGGTAAAGCCGGCGATTGGGATGACCATACATGCTTTCATCTCTAAGGAGTTATTACTAGGTAAATGACTACCACTTATCTTGTTGAAAATCCATATAGACAAGATGATTTTTAAACTGAATATGCTCTTATATCTTCATAACCCGCATATGTTTGAGTACATAGTCTTGTATACATGAATTGTTCTTTCATCTTTTATGATAGATGAGTAGTTTTATCCATTAAAATGGCAGACAAGTTCTGGAGTAGATCTGTAAATGTCAGTACATCTAATGCCAATTGTATCTTATGCTAAGTGGGCAAACTGAAATGGCAGAATCTATCGCCAGTCTCCATGTATATTAATTTGAGTCAGTCTTAGATGTTATTTATACTCATGCCTTTGATCTAAATGTATTTGGGTGGACAATTTGAGGTGTAAGCCTTTTGAAAGTTAAAACTTGGCCTCTTGAAATAAACCCATTCATAGCGGAACAAAATGGGTATGCATCCGACTTTATAATTTTTTTTCTTAGTACCTTCATACAGTTAAACGTGAACTAGATTTTGGTTTTTATTTCATAATCTCCTTAGTTTATTAAATTGCAGTTTCTTGCTTTATTATTCTATTTTAACTAGTGGTATCAACTTCAAGGATTAGCTTGAATTCTTAAATTTGATCTTTAGTAAATAAAATGTGCAATAATTAGCAAGGTGAAATAAACATCTCTGTCCCCTTTACTTTTTCCCTAGTATTTTAAATTTTTATTTTCCTATCGTTATAATTATGGCATATTTTTCTACTGCCTTTTATTTTTGCTACCTACGATGTAAGTAATTTGAATTTGGATGATTTGAAGGATAATGTCGAGTTATTATCATTGGAGTTTCAAGCTAAGCTTATATTGAAATGGTGAATTCATATATTTCTTAGTTTCTTATGGTTCAAAAACATGTGTTTGACATTACATTTTGGTTTTGCTTTAAAGTACAACATGAATATAGGGGGCTTTGCTTTCTTAGTATGCAATACTACTATATGTTTCTTTATTAACTAGCATTGGGACATTGATGCATTAGATTAACAACATATCATCGTTTATCGTTTCAAATAGGATTAAATTTAGATTTCAAGCATAGTTAAGGGGGTCACTCCATATGGATTCTTTTTTTTAAGGTTATAATTTAAGTATACCATATATCGTCATTATTTGCAACAGTTGGAACCTTTTGTCCATAATATAAGATTCTAATATTTTTCAAAGTAAAATTCAAAGTTCTTGAAGTGATTCGAAAAGCTAGCGTAGTTTGTAGATATAATATTTTGCCCTTTGTGGTCTTAGTAATCTAAGATTTCCTTTTACAGTTTAAAGTTTAAGCTACATAGTTGTAGGTAAAGTGAGAAAAAAATATAAAGTTCAGTACTCACCATCAGCTCTTAATATATAGTGCCTGCCTGCATTTCCAAATCCTGCACTATTAGTCTTCCTCCGGCCATCAATCCTTCCCTCTTAATATATATATGTTTATAAGCTGTCAACATTATTATTTGAATATACTAATAGCTTTGTGTTCACTACTAGATATTGTACAAATTTCCATTCAACCACATTGCTTTATCTAGTCTTAATTTTTTTCATCTCTTTCTCGCTCTTATCCAATGATGTCAACTAAACTTTCATCTCTTCATCCATGAGGTGAGCTTCACACAGGTATGACATGCTTCTTCTTATTCTCTTTACAAAAGGAGTGCTATATAAAGAAAAAAAACCTATATATGTAGTTTTCTTGGTATTGAACCTCTTGTACTGCTACTGCTAAACAAGCGGCTGCCTTTTGTACCCCAATATGTTCTTCTTCACTATTCATGTCTGTATACAGTTCAGTTTGGTTGATAGATAGGTATTTGAATATAATTTATCCCCCTTACGTCAATATATATCAGACCCAAAGTCATATTAGATTTGAAGAATATTGTTCAGTTTTAAAGTATAAACTCCGCGTTTCATGCATCATGAAAAATTAGATATGTAAGTTTTGGGCTGGTATGTAAAAGCATGTCGAGCATAGGTTTGGAAAATATAATGGGATTTTACACCAACGGTTATAATTACGATATAATGAAAGAACTTATATGAAAACTACAATAACAGGTTAATTAAGGTCCCAGGCAGATTCGATGAACTTACTTATTATAGATTCGAAAAATGGCTAAAAATTATATAATTTGGCTGATAGGCGTCTATAAACTGTAAAGTATAAAATTATGTAAATATAACTATTGGAGCCACTATATAGCATTTCTTACCATGGCCATGGGCCTTTGTGTAGTTAGGAGTACCCTTAAGGTCGTTGTTCTTGACAGCATGGTAGTTGGTACAATTTCCATTGGCGTTTACCCAATAATTTTTTTTAGAGTACCAAATGACTAGCTTATGAACATTTCGGCGTTAGTAATGACGAAATGATTATTATTTGCACTTTACCAAATGATTATTATTTGCACTTAACCATATTGAGGCTTAAAACATCACGTTATGATTTAATTATCTGATCCTACATTTAATTTATTGAAGGAGTTTGGAAAGGACTTAAGCTACTAGTTAGATCAAGAATGTGGAAGCTCAAAATTACAGATAGGGGTGGGCCTTATAGCCAATGGTTGTATAGAACCAATGACTTTGTAGAAAGACAGACTTGAGAGTTTGATCTTGACGCCCGTACTCCTGAAGAAAAAGCTCAAGTTGATAAGGCCCGTGAAGAGTTCTACCAAAATTACTTCCAAGTGAAGCCTAGCGGAGACGTTCTACTGCGATTATAGGTAAACAAGTTCACATCATTCTTTGTTTAACCCAGAGTCCATTTCTAACCATTGTGCAACAACTTAGTTTACATTTTCCTTGACTTCAAAATTCAGATGTTGAAAGAGAATTAAGATAAATATGATCTAACTATACCCCCAGTGAAGATTGGAGATGACGAATAAGTAACATGAAAGAATGCCATAATGGCATTGAGGAGGGCTGTTAGATTTTTTTGTCCATGCAGACAAGCGGTGGGCATTGGGCCGCTGACATAGGAGGAACATTATTTTTTATGCCTCCCATGGCATGTATTCTCTACAGAAAAAAATGTTCTTAACTTGTCCAGTTAACTAATGATGCAAAATGCTACAAAATGCAGGTCTTCACCTTATACATTACGAGGATGCTAGACACAATGTTTTCACCAGAACATTAGAAAGAGACTCTTCGCTACATGTACTATCATCAGGTAGAAAATAGGTGGATAGTCGGCAGATATCTCATATAAAAATAAAAATATGCTAATTGTCAAATACTTAATTGTAGAACAAGGATGGTGGTTGGGGATTTCATATTGTGGGCCATAGTACCATGTTTGGTACAACACTTAACTACATTTGCATGCGTTTACTAGGAGAAGGCCCCGAAGGAGGTGAAGACAATGCTTGTGTAAGAGCCCGAAATTGGATCCGTGATCATGGTGGCGTAACTTCAATACCATCTTGGGGGAAGACTTGGCTTTTGGTAGGACCATACCACGCATACAAACACAAATTGCCTCTGAATTGGTTGTAATATATCCATGTTATGCTTAAACAATATGTATTTTCTTTGGTGCCAGATACTTGGACTCTTCGAATGGTCAGGTTGTAATCCAATGCCTCCAGAGTTTTGGCTTCTTCCTTTTTTCATACCTATACATCCAGCAAAGATGTGGTATTACTGTTGTATGGTTTATATGCCAATGTCGTAGTTATACGGGAAGAAATTTATAGGTCTCCTCACAGATGTCATACTTTCACTAAGGAAGGAGGTTCACATTGAACCTTATAATGAGATACAGCAATTTAAATACCACCATGTTTGCGCAAAGGTTTGAGTTTCTCATCAGTTTAAATGTTGAAAGTTGAAACTGAAGACTGGAAAATATGCATGTGTGCTTACTTTTAAAGTGTTTTAATGTAGAAGGATCTTTATTACCCCCACCCCCCCACCCCCTAATCCAAAACTTGATTTGGGATTATCTTAACATGTTCGCGGAGCCAGTTTTGACACGTTGGCCATTGTCCAAGTTGAGAGACAAGGCTCTCAAAATTACAATGAAGCATTTTCACTACAATGATGAGAATAGTCGATATTTTACTCTTGGATGCGTAGAAAAGGTAATCTTTACATAATCAAATTTCAAGCTAGTTTATGTAACAGCCACGTAAATATTGCTTGTGATTGAATAGTTTCATGGTCTTACAATTTTTTACGATAGGTGTTACGTATGCGCTTGCGTGTTGGGTTGAAGATTAGAAATCAGACGCATTTAAAAAACATCTCGCTAGAGTTCCAGATTACTTATGGATGGCTGAAGATGTAATGAGAGTGCAAAGTTTAGGTAGTCAGATGTGGAACACTGGTTTCAGTGTTCATGCCCTTCTGGCAAGTAACTTTCAGGAGGAAATTACACATATGCTTAAGAAAGGATATGATTTCATAAAACAATCGCAGGTTAGTCTTATTTGAATTCAAAAAAGATGGGTCATTTTTTTATTATTATAAATATATAGATTTTATTATATATAATCATAGATAGTAAGTGTGTAAAACCTTTTTCGTATCGACTATCTTTCGTTCTTGCATTTTGTTTAATGGGTTGTTACTGGTCTATCATATAAACATGTATGCAAACCTTGAAGTTTGTAGTCATGCATATTTTTAGTCTTTAATTTCTGACAAACTAATTTTAATCCTTCGTTATGCGGCTAATTATGGATATTCAAGTTTATTTAATTTGTTGAAATCTTTTAGTTTCAACGTGGGATAATTTTTGGTGTTTTATTGGACATGTTTATGGCTCTCATGGACTGAATACTCTTACCTCAAGTCTCTGAAGATCCTTGTAGATATATGCCAGTAAACTCAATTCAGAACACACTCGCTACAATAAGGAAAGAGCAACAGAAAAGCACAATAAGTTGGAGGAGATAATTATGAAGCCTGAGCAGAAGGGGCAACAAAAGATTAGATATGCATTCTCAGACAAAGAAACACCACTAGAAAATGCTCATGGATATGATCTTAAGTATCAAGAAGAATAATGCCAAGAAACAAAAAATGTAAGTTTTAATTTCTTGATGTCATCTCTCTTTTGCTTTTGATATATGCATCCTATGGAAGATCATGTATTTGATATTTTTTCTTCTGTGTATAGGCCATCATCAGAAGATCATGTCTCACATGAAGATTTAACAAGACTAGTAAGGATGGTGTGGACGATGTTGATAGTAGTGAAAATGATGAAATGGCTCATTGGGAGACCTTTCCTCACATAAATAGAAGAAGCTAGTGTACATCGACACATAACTAATGATGACATGGTATGTTTGCTTATTATGATTACAAATATGTCACTCAATGTTTCTAGCTTCTCCGGTTTAAATATCATTGTAGATACATAAAGATTCGGTTGTAAGTACTCTTCTTATTTCACTTGCAAATGATGTATGATATCTTTGTAATTTTCTTACCATGATATAATAATAAATAAGAATTTTCTTAAAGTTCAAAGAAGAATTCATATTTATACTCCATGATACAGTCTTCTTCATTAATTGCTGGATGAAAGTCTTTAGATATTAATAAAGTTACTTGAATATATTTTTTGTGTAATAATGCAAGTTTATGTGACATTTTTTGGTGATTTCATTACTATTATTATTTTTAAATGAAAAAAGAATTTGCGATGGACAATGGCCGTTGCCAAAGACATCTTATTAGAAACATAAAATAACTTTAGCAACAGAGTTTAAGTATTGCTGTTAGCGGTATTGCCAAGTTGTCGGAATGGACAAAACCTGTTGCTAAAAGTCTAATAATGGAAATGGGCTTTATCTATCGTAGAAACATTACTTTTGGCAATAGAGTTTCTCTATTGCAGCCCCATCCGCAACACCCCCTACGATAACACTTATGCTACAGACATAGTCCGTTGAGAAAGGGCTTTTGCAACGGATATAGCCCATTGCAAAACCTTTTTTTTTTTGTGGTGCTCACTTGTAAATACAAGTCATAAGAATTATTAAAAGCTCAAAGAGCTTACTCTAAAAATATCAATATGTTGCACAGTTTACATCATAGAAGGAGTAGGAGTTTAAATTTCCTCAGTGTTCATATTGAGTAACTCATAACTAGTTGTCCTATTGAACCTAGATCATGGGATCTCCAATCAACTAGGTTAGGTCTTTGTTGTGGTTAACTCGTAGTTAAGGATTTCCTACTTGCAAGTACTTTCTTCACAGTATTATGTCTTTGACGTATATGCTGTGCCTTATCATTATAGGTGTAATGCCGTGTTTTACTGAAGGATAATCTTTGCCAATAGTTTTTGCAAGGATGAAGCAATAACAAGCTAAGATAAATTAGATTTTACGTGGAAACTCATTAAAGCTGAGAAAAACCATGACTTCGAGGAGGATTTTGATGTTAAATCCAATATGTTGCTAGTAATGGAATGATAGTCAAGTAAGGAAGAGGGAATAGTAAAGTTACAAATTTGAATAACTCATTCTCTACCGATATTTATATGCAGTTTTGTAAAAAAAAAAACAGTTTCCTATTTTGGAGGTAGTGGGCAAACTTCGCGAATCTCTAATGACTCTTTCTTGACCAGGCACAACGGCTACTTTTAGTAGGTCAAGGACTTGTGGTATCTTCTCGAATGTTGTTTATCTTTGACTATGCGGTACTGACTTATCCTTGTTGAATCTAGGGAATATACTACTACAATCACTCCATTATCGACATAAGTACTTGTGGTTATGTTGAGAAGAAAGCAGAATCCGAAGGGGTTGCTGAATGTCTTAGAAAGTCTGCATGTTATCGTTTTTGAGGTCAAAGTGGGCTGAACTTGGTCATGTTTTTTCCGATGAGTAATTAATGCGGAACATGGGATTTGAAAAAGGGAAGTGGAGTATGAATGGGTGGTGTAAAGAAGGATTGAGTGGCACTTTAGTTGGAAAGATGTCGCCCCAAGTGTGGTACAACAAGTGGCCTAAGGAAGAAAATGGTTACCGTGATGACCAAGCAGAGGTAAAACAGTTTTGTAAGTCTTGTTATCCTTTATTGGTTGCCATCATGGTGGGGAGATTTGGGGGAGGTAGAGTTGGAAAGTGTTTACACGCGGGGTATCTTTTGGGGTTGGGTTCATTATTCATTGCTGAAGGTAGTGGAGGCATTCTAAATTTTGGAGAAGGGGCTACTGCTTATAGTGAAGATGTGAAGGCTGGATGGGTATCTTAGGCCTTGTCGATCTCAATGATCTTCTTGCAATTTTCTACTGCCACTCTTTTATAGGAGTAACTATATTTAGAAGTTCCCTGACCTGAGTGTTATGAGTTTTTTAGGATATCGTTGCCTTTGTTGCTAGAGCTAATGCCAGATTCTGGTAAAAAGAAGCAATGATATCTGATTCTGGTGAAAAGATGAGCACTTAAATAACCTTTGAATATGAATTAAAGATAGAATTGTATTAAGATGTAATGTAATCGAAGGAATTACTTATCGAATATAAAGTATAATAAATAGTAAATTTAATAAACTTTGTTTGTCGACTTCTCTGTGTTGTTTAGAGTATTCGTAAAATAAACAAGTAATCGAATTAGTAAATGTCAAAGTAAAATGTGCTGGATGTTTATAAATCTCGAGTATAATACATCTCGAGGTATAATTGATTGTGTGGGGCCAAGAATGGATTCCGAGGTTGATTGATTTGATTGTTTAAATTGTTAAGTTCCAAGGAGAAATAAATATTGATTGTGTTGACCTGGACTTTGGTAGGCTATAAGTATATCATGTAAGTAGTAATTATAAGGGACTGCCACTAAGATAATTTCTTGGAACTAAGCTTTCGTGATTGTGGAGATGGTGAAGACTAGGTCTCAGGTATGAAATAAAGTATCCAGTCGCGTTCAGGCGAATTACTGGGAATTGTATAAATAGTACTTTAGAAACTGGTACATTAATTATCAGATAGAAGAACATGTTAAACCAAATTATAATGGGATGAGCGAGGCAGAGGCGAAGGATGCTGAAGAGGATTTTTTAGTTTTACTATCATCTTAAATTTTGGAGTCCTCTAAAACGTGTGAGTTATATGTATACTCGTACAAAAAAGTTGATTAGGAAAGAAGATGCTGCTACGATTAGGAGTATTTGAATTATATTTACTGTAGAAGTAGTCAAATGTAACGATCGAATAATGTCGTATGGTGAAATGAGAGTAAATTTCTTTGTCAGAATATAGTTGTCGATGTTTTAGGAATGCAAAATTATTGTCGAATATATTTTGGACTTGGCAAATTGATGGAATGTAGTAATACAATGTGCATGGTGGTATTTGTAATGTCAAATAAAATTTTAAAATTTTAAAATGAGTGTTGAAGATCTTCCCTAAATATGGGGAATTGTAAATAAAGTAAAAAAAATATGTGGAGGTAATGAGGGGTTTAAACATGGCGAGGTGTGTTCCTGTAGGTAAAATTTTAAAGTACAGGGAAAATGATGTACATTATTTTTGTGACAAGATAGGTTGTGCTTTGTTGAGTATGAACATGTCAGAGGAAGTTCTTCGAGATATGGAAGGATTGGAGCAACAATGTAGGGGTTTGTTGGTTTTGAGAAGCCGAAAGGAGTTATGCTTTATAACTAGAACGGTCGCGAAGTGGTGTAATAAACAGTCGCGTGGGGTCTATAAATAGTTCTGAGGTGGGCGACTGTTCATATTTTTTAAACTCTGAAAAAACTCTTTCTAGTGCGAACTCATTGTGCTCGTCATTTGAATTGTTGTCAACAATTGGGAATGAAGAGATAAGTGTTCTGATTGAGAGAGCAAGGCGGGAAAAATAAAGGGATACCGAAGCAGCGCGTATTCAAGGTTAGTAATTTTATTATTTATGTGTGATTGTTGATTGTTGTTCTGTAAATATGTATAAATGTAGGAATGATAAGTGTATTGGAAAAAGGAATTTGTAGTAGATATGATAAATTATAAGGAATTGAAGATTTGACTGTGTCAGGGTTTTGATCATAGAAGTTGTGATATTGATCGTTGAAGGGTGTTATTTCGGTGGTAATGAAGTCGTTTTGAGTTATAGGGGTGTTGGGGGGAGAGAGTTGTGATTAATGAGTGGTAATGAGTGGAGAGAGGGATTGGTGGGTGTCGCGGCGTATATGGCGCGACTGTAGGGTAGTTGTTTGGATTTCTACGAGATTCTCAAAAATGGAGTTTTGGATTTGGTGTGATATGGCCAGATTTTACGCCGGAGATGGTGTATCTTCAAATCTTTTGAATTGTATCATTTTTGGGGGGAACATACAAAGTGTAGTCGAGAACTACTAGGTTCCTGAATTTTGACGAAAAGACATGTTAGTACAATAATCGATGTTAGGACTTAGAAAAAATAAAAATGGCATATTATTTCGAGAAATAAATATAGTAAGTATCTTCAGGTAGTAATGGTAGTTATCAGATCGTAATGATAATAATGAAAGAATGATGTGTTGGAGAGTAAACTCAACAACTATATGAATATGAACATGTGAACATATATATGTAAAAGACATGATAGATACTAATTGTTGTAAAAAATGGAATCTGATTTTTAGGTTCTTAAAAATGGCTGAACCAATTCAAATCGATGACAAAGATATATACGGGAGCCTCCAAGATATAGAGCCCCCGATGATCGATGTAACTACCTGTGTTCAACAGTTGGGTGGTATGTATAGGGTAGGGTCGAGTAGTGCAGACATAACTAGTATGAACCAATTTAGAGTGGCACCTAGGTGTGTTAAAGTTTTTGATGAGGAGGAGACCGAGACAAATTTGGATCACGAGCCAAAGCTAGTGACCGAGAAGGTAGTGGGGGTGGGGAGGAAGATGTGGAGGAGGGTGAGGAGGCTTATTATAGAGAGGGTCTAGAAATGAAGGAGATACTGAGTTTCAAGAAGTGGTATGGTATTCCTGTAGATATTAGGTTAGTGGAGTATCAATATGATATGATCGATCAGGAAGTACCCTTGGGTGGGATTCTCGTGCATCGAGAACAAATTAGGAAGGGGTTTAAGCTTCCTCTTCGAGCTGACCAGAAGAAGTTGATGAATTTTTTTGATGTGGCACCTGGGCAGTTCAACCCAAATGTGCATGACCTATTTTGCGTATGTGGGGTGATAAATGGTTAATTAAAGTCAAAGGGGGAAGGTTGATCACAGTTGACAATTTTTGTGTATACTATACACTCAAGATGAATCCAAAGATGGTAGGCTATCGATACCTAGTAATATTTTTGAAGAGGCCGCTGTTCTATGACATGGTGTCAACAGGAGGGCGATATTGTGATGAACGTCTACTCATGTCTGGGAACTACGAGTTTGACAAGAAAGACCCTAGGGAACCCTTAAAAAGAAAGATTTTTCATTTAGGTTTGTGGTTAGGTAACGTAAATGTTGATGTTGTTGTTTGATTTATGTCTAAATCTGTGTATAATATGTATTTTCTTGTTGGTACAACTTTGAAGGAGATTGATAGGAAGTCTGAAGTACAAGAGAAACTGTACAACATAAGGAAGGGTTACTTTGGTAGGATCGACAATTTTTTCATCGACCAAGAGCAAGTGGGTACTCTTTTTAAGAGGCAGGCTTAAAGAGGTCGAGGGCTAAAGGGGCAAAAATTTCAGTTATCGACGGTAAGATGTCGGCGAAGAACAAGAAGGCTGTAGAGTCTAGTCTACCACTGAAATATCTATCTTTCGCTGGGTATCCGACAGATTTTGTGACTATAGAATGAGACTCGATGTTTACTGAAACATTGAGAAAGAGTAAGAAGATACGGGCGGCTAGCCAAGTTGTTCCTCCCTTACTTCTTCCAAAGAGGTCTTCTCGAAGATTAACAAATGAGGAGGGCGTGAAAATTAATACACCAATCACTTTACCTGATGGGCAACCTCTATGAGATTTGACAAGTATGTATCAGAAGAAGAGGGTGGAGTCAAAATATTTGAAGAAGAAGTTTGTCGAGGAATCTGAGACTGAGGTTCAGAAGATGATAGAGGCGTATGTTACTGGTACGGATGTGCTGGAGGCAGAGGTCAAAGATTGCTTGGTTGGGGCCGAGAGTTTGATAACTTTTCTTAGTGAGGGTCATCGCAGCATGTCGAAGGTGAGACATTTTTCTGCTTTTCTTTGATTAAAAAATTGGGTATGTCATTCGAACACTCAATTTATGAATGTAATGCAGATCAAAAAGTTATTAACAGAGGCCAAAGGTCACATTGTTGGTAGCAGCGATCTTGCAAATAAGGTTTTGGCATACAAGAACATCGAGAAAGATCTGACGAGGCAAAAAGAAGATCCGATTGAAGAAAAGAAGGGGTTAAATGCCACATTAAATAAGTACAATCTAGAAGCTTGGAAAATGAGGGATCTTGCCCTTTGAGACTCGAAAAAAGTTTTGTATTAAAAGATCGAAGAGGTTAGGGCAGAGTTGGCAAAGGATAAGGAAGAGGCGTTGGCATTGTTGAAAAACAACTTTGAGAAGGATGTACGGGAGCAGGTTACTGATGCTCGAAAGGTGATGGAACAGAAGCATGGTAAGATTTTGGAAGAGGTTAGGGCTCAACTAATATTAGATAATTTAGATTGCCTGTAAGAAGGTGAGGGCCAACTATGTACAGCAGTACTATGTGTTGGAGCTGAGGAAGGATTACTATAAGGGGTTGGCCAGTACTGGGAGTGCCGTCTTCGAGGATTCAGATCCAGACGACAATGTTCTGGAAACGCCTGAAGTTCCTTCTGGGACATAAATTGTCAATGATTTGGTGATGATGGAAGCTGATGGTTTGCGTCTTGAGGAATTGTTAGATGTATTTACTCCTGAGTTGCCGAAGGTTGATGACGTGGTGTCTTCTTCTGTAGTTTAAATAAAGTATTGTAAACAATACTCATTTGTGAGAAGTGATGTAAAAATGGTCGATGGGATCAAAATAATTTTTAACTTATGTGGGTTTTGAATGCTGATGTGTTTATTTGTTAAAGAAGTTTGAATTTTTTTTATGCATATATATATATTTTTCTTTGTAAAATTTATTCTAAGTGGTGATATTCGATAAAAATGATATTGTGACATGCGAATGTAGATAGTAGCAGAGTGTTGCTCGAAGCAACTATTTTTTGTATGGAAAGATGGCCATGTAATGGCAAGTAGTTTGTACAAATTGCCCGATGTTAATCCTCAATAGGATATCTGGGTTTGATGGAATCATGTCAATGAACATGACATGATTTGTTCGATAAGTAAATAATGTAAACAATTATCCTGTAATAGGATATTGTTTGTTGAAGGATGGGATGTGTAGTGTTCACGCATGCTTATCAAGTATGGTTTAAGATTAAGTAAAGATAGTAAAGATGAAGGTAATTGATGCATACTTAATTAGTAGTATGGATCGAGACCAAATAAGAATGAATGTAAAGATAGTAACGATGATTGCTTGTTTGAAGGATACTTATCAAGTATGGATCGAGATCAAGTTAAGATAGTAAGGATGCTTGATTGTCTAATGCATACGTATCAAGTATGGATCGAGGCCAAATAAGGATGAATATAAAGATACTAACAATGATTGCTTGTCTGAAGCATACTTATCAAGTATCGATCGAGATCAAGTTATGATAGTAAGGATGCTTTATTGTATGATGCATACGTATCAAGTATGGATTGAGACCAAATAAGGATGAATGTAAAGATAGTAACGATGATTGCTTATTTGAAGCATACTTATCAAGTATGGATCGAAATCAAGTTTAGATAGTAAGGATGCTTGATTGTCTGATGCATACGTACCAAGTATGGTTCAAGACCAAATAAGGATAAATGTAAAGATAGTAACTATGATTGCTTGTCTGAAGCATACTTATCAAGTATGGATCGAGATCAAGTTAAGATAGTAAGGATCCTTTGTTGTATGATACATACGTATCAAGTATGGATTGAGATTAAGCTAAGATAGAAAAAATGTAAGTAAAAGTAAAGATAGTTTATTTGAATCGATGATAATTGTTACAGTTGTTATCTGTAAAACATTTTTAGTTGGGCTATATTTCATGGATATTCAAGCAAGATTTCATCATCCGTCATTAGCCAGTAAGTCCCACTATCTGTTTTATCACTAACAATGTATGACCCTTCCTAATTTTTAGATAATTTTTAAGAATTCTTAGGCCGAGTACTATCTTGGATTTGTCGAAGGACAAGGTCGCCAATACCAAATTTTCTTTTTTGAACTTTTTTGTTGTAAGCTTTTTTTAGTGTATCATGGTATCGTCCCAAGTTTGCGATAGCTTTGTCTCGAGTTTCTTCGATCCAGTTTAGGTTGTAGAGGAGACTTAACTCATTGTCTTCATCTGTGATTTTTCTTCGACTACTTGGTAGATCGAGGTCTGAGGGTATGACTGCTTCAGTACCGAAGGCCATCATTAAAAGAGTACAGCTAGTGAATGTCCGAGGAGTAGTCCGTATGCCCAGAGAACATTAAGTAGTTCGCCGACTCATCGTCCTTTCTTGTCCTTGAGGCGTTTGCGAAGGTCTGACTTAATGCTATTGTTGATGGCATCAGCTTATCCGTTACCTTGAGGGTTATATGGTGTTGAAGTAGAGAGTTGAATTTTGTACTTGTGGAGAAAATTGAGGACTTTACTGCTGATGAATTGCTTGCCGTTGTCAGATCGTATCATTTATGGGTAGCCAAATCTGGTGATTATGTGCTCCCAAAGGAACTTAATTACTTCATTTTCATCGGTGTGACATAGAGGAATTGTTTTAACCCATTTTGTAAAATAGTCAGTGGCTACAAGGATGAATTTTATGTTTCCTGATGCGGGGTGGAAAGGTCCGATGATGTTGATTCCCCATCGTTTGAATGGCCTGAGGACATTGCTAATGTATAAGTCGAGTACAGGGCTTTTGATGTCTTGAGCATGAATGTGGCATTTGTAGTATCCTCAAACAAAGTCTTCACAGTCTTATCTCATCTTTGGCCAATATATTTCTTGTGTGAACGCCCATTGAACTAATGATCTTCCCAAAACATAGGCTCCACAGATACCCTCGTAAAGTTCTTTGATTTTAATTTGAGCTTGTTTTTGGGAGATGCATTCAATAAGGTGTCCCCCTCCGGTGATACAATATAAGACTTTATCTTAAACTATGAATCTTTGGCATTTAGCGAAAAGTGATTGGGCTCCCTCTTTGTTAGTCGGGAGGATATTGGAGTTGAGGTATGCATAGAAGGGTTTTCTCCAGTCTTCGACGTCTTCATCCTCTGTAACAGTGATTTGTATTGTTGATTGTATATCGAGACTTGAATGCTCGATGAGTTCGATATCTAAAGATCTTTTTTCACTGTCTCCTAACATGGTAGCGATATAAGCTAATGCGTCGACATGACGATTTTCTTGTCGAGGTAAGTAAGAGATTGATGCTTATTTGAATTTGCTCATTTTTTCTTCAACCAGGGCTTCATAATCAACCATTTTTCCTGATGTACAGAACGTTTTATTATAATAATTGGTAACGAGTAAAGAATCGTTGTAAACTGCTATTTCTTTTGCTCCAAGTGTGAGTACGAGATCGAGTCCGTAGAGGATACCTTCATATTCAGTCTCATTGTTTGTGACATAAAAATTTAGTTTAATAGATTTCTTGATGCGATGATTGGAGGGTGTTACGAGGATGATTCCAATCCCTGGTCCTCGTGGTCCAGCTGATCCGTCTATAAAAAGTTGACATCCAGTACTTTTGGACCATGCATCTGGTTCTGTAATTGAGTAATCTATGAAGATTTCTTCGAGTTCTTCCCAATCTGGGTCCTCGACTAGGGATCAAAGGAGATGTCATACTCGCCTAGGAAAATCGACCATTGCTGAATCCTTCGAGATTTTTCTTTTTTGGAGAGTACCTCTTTGAGAAGATGCTTAGTTATGATTTTGTTAGGATGAGCTTGGATGTAAGGGCAAAGTTTTTGAGAGCTGCATACCAAGGCGAGTAGTTGTTTTTCTATTATTGTATTTCTTTTTTCAGCAGGCATGAGAGTCTTGCTAATGGGGTAGATTGGTTTTTCCACTCCTTTGTCTTCTCAAATAAGTACAGAACTAATAGAGTCATCAGTTGTGGAAAAGTATATTATTAGCGTTTCGCCATCAACTGGAGTACTCATTATAGGAGGACGCCCCAAGTATTATTTAAGATCTTAGAAAGTCAACTTACAGTCAAGGGTCCAAGTGATCTCCTTGTATTATTTCTTGGAAAGTGAAGTGGGATTTCTACGAAGATAAAGGTAAAGAAGTTTACATCGATCATATGACTTGGAGATAAATCTGTGAAGAGCTGCAATCTTGCCAATAAATTTTTGGACATCTTTCTTTGTTCTCGGAGATGGCATTGCGATGAGTGTCTTGATTTGTGTTGGATCGATTTCAATTCTTCTTTTACAGATTTGGTGTCGTAGAAATTTACCAGATGCGATACCGAATTGGCATTTTTCTGGGTTGAGTTTCATTTGGTAAGTGCGAAGGATATTAATCTACAATGATCTATCACTTTTTAACACGAGCATAATTGGACTCGAATAGATGTTGTAACTGGCTGAATGTGGTGTAGAGCCTTCTTGGATTATGTGGAACCAAGAAGATGGCATTTGTTTTGATTCTTTCAAGTGCTGATAGAGACGTAATATTTAAGTGTACAACTTCTAAATTTATATCTACCTAGTCATTTATTATATAAATGTGATATTAATAGTGCTTTTGTTTGTATTTATAGAAATCAGACACATGATAAACAAGTAGAAATTTTTTCGGTTTTTCAACAAAGAATAAGGGTGATGCACTCCAACAATGATTCTCATTTGAAGTTCTCAACTAAAGGCCCATGGAGGAGCATTGAAGATGCATTAATGAAGATCATCAAGTCATATAATTTTATGCATGGGCCAAAGCATAGACTATGGATTTTTAAAGTTTTTATATTTTGTGCATACTAGAAGGCATTGTTTAAAGGATTTCTCATTTATGTTGATATTTTGTAAACCCTCCTATACTCTATAAATAGAAGTGGAATCCCACTCATGAGAGAACATCTTGGAGAGTGTAATATCAAAGTTTAAAGCAATAAAGGTTATTCTTTCTCTCTTTTTCTTGTCTCTTATTTTATCGTAGTAATAGTAGTATGGCAATGATCAAAGGGATGAGTAGCTAATCTTCTTAACCAAGGCTAGAGGAAGCTCTACCCAATGTAGCCTTAGTATAGATTGTGTAGCTTAGTTAGAGTAATTACTTTATCTTTATCCTGGAATATTGCATATTCGTATTCCTTCGTCCTATGTTTGACCATAGCTAGGATTAAAAGGAGTAATGAATCTAAGAAACCATCTTGTTTAACCATAACAAGATAGGTTAGGAACATGGAGAAGAGAACATAATCCGTACTTATCAACCGGACCATGGTTGAGTAAGTTGGTTTATGGGTAGTTCCCAATCACTAAATCTCTTTTATCTTTTGATGTATTGCATATGCCCGACCAAGAATATGCGATACGGGAACTCGTAATTAACTATAATTATTTATGCTATCTCACGGTTACAAAAGGTGGAGTGAAATCTAAGCCTTGGTTCTCACTTCAACTCTTATTTTCTAGCATTTATCTTTTCTTTACTTGCAAACCAACGAAACGAATACACTGTTATTGGATAAAATTAGTTGCTCGATATAATTAGCACTACAAGTCTCTTGGGATACGACTCCGCTTACCCTTGTACTTAACAGTACACCGTGCGCTTGTGGGTCTTTTAAGATATCAGCTTTATAATTGATCAAGTGCAGACCTTCGGCCTGGAATATCAGAGTTTATAGCTTGGATCTTATTATTTAGGTCGTCCAAGGTGACAAACTGTGGAGGAGGAATTGGTACAGTTGTAACTTACAGATCAAAATCTCCTTGTTCTTCTGGTCCCAATCAGTCCCTGACTGGTCTTCTTTCTAGTGGTGGGGGAGTTTAATGACGAGTGCATTGACTTCCTTGAGTTATTGATGTTAAGGATGTAAGTCCAAAGTGTTGAGAAGCTCTATCTGGATTTCTGGATTTGAATTGAGAAGTTCATAATTTCTCCTCCATTGGCTGATTATCTCTTTAGGTTGTTCTTGATCGATGATCACTCTGGGGTTGCGAAGGTGATATTTGACGGCCCGTGAGTCGATCTTGAGTACTTCTTAATCTCTCCATCTCCTTCTGATGTGTCTGACTCTGTTGGTCCAAGGCTTTCTATCTTTTGTCTCTTTCCACTTGAAGAACTTGAGCGTGAATGCGCTGATCTTCTAACCTTTGGGCCTTTTCAAACTTAATTTGTCTCTGAAGCTTGATCACTGCACTGTACAGGTCGACTATTTTTGGTATCGAATTGATTTTGTGGTCTCTTACTATTCTGGAATGGCTTTGGAGATTCATATTTGTCATCGGATTATTTTTAGATCAGAGGTGTTAAAGAAAAGTGTGGTATTTTCCACAGACGGTACCAATTGTAATGGCATGTTTTCCGGAAGGATAATCTTTATCAATACTTTTTGTAAGGATGATGCAATAACAAACTAAGACAAATAAGATTTTGCCTGGAAACTCAGTAATACCTGAGAAAAATCGTGACCTCGAAGAAGATTTTGATGTTAAATCCAATATGTTGCTAGTTATTACAAGTTATGGAATGATAGTCATGTAAGGAAGAGGGAATATTAAAGTTTCGGATCTGAATAACTCATTTTTTGCCTGTATTTATAGTAGATATATGCAGCTTTACAAAAAGAAAAATAGTTTCTTATTTTGGAGGTAGTGGGCGAACATTGCGGATCTCTAACAGCTCTTTCTTGACCAGGCACAACGGCTACTTTTAGTAGGTCGAAGACTTGTGGTATCTCCTCGAATGTTGTCTGTCTTCGACTATGCGGTGCTGACTTATCCTTGTCGAATCAGGGGAATATGCTACTACAATAGGCATTGTTCTTTGCCCTTACAATAGCTACTTGATTATCAAAATGGATACATAACGCTGGTACTAGTTTTGGCCACATAGGAATATCCTCTAAAAATGTCGAAGCCACTCAGCTTCATCTCCCGCTAAATTAAAATCAATATGCATGTTTGCTTTTAGGATTCCCATGAGACAGCCCCACCACCAATTGTAGACACATATTCATTTGTGGAGTACGATTCATTAAATTTTGATATCCAGTTTACATCGATGTATCCATCAAGTATAGCTGGATATCTTGTGTAGTACAACCCATAGCCTATTATATGCTTTAAATGCTATAAAACCTTGAATAACGCTTCTCAGTGACTTGGGTAAGAGTTTATAGTATACTGACACAGTTTGTTAACCACAAGCTATATCTAGTCTTGTGCAATTCATTATATATATTAGATTTCCTATCATTCTCGTATACTCTATTTGAGAAATAGGTTTACTAGTATGTTTAATCAATTGACACATATTGTCGAATGGTGTAAACACCACGACAGTCAAATGTATTAAAATTCTAAAGTACATTCTTTATGTAATGCGATTGAGAAAATACAAGTCCATGCGGTGTTCTATTAATCTTTAAACTATATAACATCTGTAACACCTAAGTCCTTTATATCAAAGTTCTTGGACAACTTTTTCTTTGTGCACATAATAACATTGATATTAGTCCCCATGATGAGCATATCTATCACCTACATAAAGACACATAATTACATGTTCACCATTAATTTTTTAATGTATACACACATTTATTGGTTTTGGAAGCTATCCTTCATCATGATTCCATCAAATTTGTCATATCATTGTAAAAGTGTCTGTTTCAATTCATAAAGAGATTTAACTAGCCGATACACTTTATTTTCCTGGCCTTTGACAATGAACCCCTCAGGTTGGTTCATGTATATTTCCTTATTTAATTCACCATTTAAGAATGTTGTTTAACATCCATTTGATGAATTTCAAGCTTATGACCTGCTACAATAGCTATCAACATACGAATGGCAATTATTCTTGCCACTGGAGATATGCATCAATATAGTCCAGACCTTCTTTTTGTATATTGCCTTTGGCAGCAAGTCTGGCCTTATACTATTCAATAGAACCATCAGGTCTTATTTTTTGTTTGAAAATCTACTTGCAACTTATAGGTTTATTGTCAGGTGGAAGATCTACGAATTCCCAAGTATGGTTATGCCTTATCGAGTCTATCCTACTCTGTACAACCTCTTTCCAACTAGAAATTTCAAGTGCAGCCATGGTTTCCTTGAAAGTTCAAGACTCAATTTATAATAGGAATGCTAAAATCTTTGCCAAAAGATCTAGCAACCTTAAGTCATTTCTCACATCCTGGTTCTACATTAAAATAAGAATTTTCAGGAGTGGTACGTTGATCACTACTAGGAGCAACATCAGTTGTTCTTTTAAGTGGATTCTTATTATCACTCATTTTATATGGAAATATATTTTCTAAAAATTTAGCATCACGCGATTCAATGATGGTATTCTCATGCACATCATTTATTTTAGATTTGTATACGAGAAATTTGAATGCACTACTATTATTGGCATTAACAATAAAAGTGTAGTCAATAGTTTTAGGTCAAAATTTAGACAAAATAATTTTTTGTGTGTTCAAAGACAACGATAATGGTAAGTCAAGCAGAGAAGGAGGGTAAAAAAATAACCCACAAATCATGAAAGTGAAACCCTAGAAGTTTAATGGCACTGAATTCAAATGTTGGCAACAGAAGATGCTGTTCTTTCTCTTGACTCCGAATTTGGAAAAAAATTTTAAGAAGGACAAACAAGAGTTAAAGGAGGATGAAATTAGCTCAATAGCTGTGACACTAGTGGAGGCGTTGATTCATTCCAACTTTTTGTTTTAGAAGTATATCCTGAATGGGTTGGACAACACATTGAATAATGCGTATAGTTCAATGAAGAATGTAAAGGAGCCGCATAAATTTTTAGATCATTAGTATAAGACGGAAGATGCCAAACTAATTTTGTTTTGTAATTGGCAGATTCCTAGATTATAAAATAGTGGGTTCTAAGGCTGTTATCAGTCAAGTACAGGAGCTGCTGTTATCCTATATAAAATTCATGTAGAGGGAATGAAGTTAAGAAAATCATTTCAAGTCATAAAGGTGAAATTTTGGGAGCACTTAGCAAAGCAACAAAAAACACTAACAACTACATTACATAAATTGAAGCCATTATCCAGGGTGTGAAAAAAACAATTGAAATATGGTGGAGAATCATATGGGTGAGATTTGACTCTAAAGTAGCAGTACAAGCTTTCAAAAATAACAAAATACCATGGAGGTTTACTATTGAATGGAACACCTTGAAAATATAGCTTATATCTTTCATAATATCAGCAGTGTGGAGGGAATCTAATTTTGCAACTGACCAAGCAGCCAAAAGAGGAGCCAATGCTCAAAGGCCTTTGATGAATGGTGTGAGTGGCAAACCAACCTACATTACAATGATTGATAATGTAGATACTAACAATTACAGATTTAAAACTTATTAGATCTATATATCTGGTTTTTTGTGACATTGTATTATAAAGGGATTGGTAATATAAATTACTTTTATATTGGGTTAGGCTTTCGTTAGTCTGTTTATTCAGACAAGTTCCCCTACATTGTACATATTCCTTTAATTCTTAATATACTAAACTTTTCACAAACAAAAATGAATCATTTTAATTTGTTAAAATAATTGAGAAGTTGCCTTCATCTTGGAAGGACTTCAAACGTTATCTGAAGCACAAGAGGAAGGTAATGAAGTTAGAGGATCGAAGAAGATAACAAATCCAATTAGAAGAAGGATGTAATTCATTCATACGATGCCAAAGCTAATATGGTCGAGAAAAACCCTAAACCCTATAAGAAAAATGGGAAGAAAAGGGAAAAATTGAAATAATTATCTAGGCCGTAAGGATAGTTCACAGGGAATTGTTATGTTTGTGGCAAATCAGGGCACAAATGTAATTCTCCGGGCATTTTTGGCTTATTTTAGATATATATATATATATATATATATATATATATATATATATATATATATATATATAGCATATAATGATATATCTAGTTATTTAGGTGAGGATTGTGTAATGTTTGAAGTGTTGTAGTAAAATAGTTAGGTTACAACCAGTTGCACAATAATATATTAGCTTTTATTAGTTCCTAGAAGATAGGAGATCTCCATGTTGATTAAGGGTAAGACTAGGGTTTCCCCTAAGAGAGAAAAAGATATACCACTAGCCCCTAACTAAGATAGGAGACGAGAGCCCTTGATTAACACATCATGTGACAGTGAGACTCTAGGCCCTTTTAGAAAGAAAAAAGACCGTATCACTAGAGGGAGAGTGCTACTTGGAGGAGAGATGGACAGTAAGGAAGAGGAACCAAGTTGTTATTTGTTGGTGTTGTTATCAAGCAAACAAGGAGGAGATACTGTATTATTATCTTAGATAATGATGACTATTACACCATCAAAGCAGGAGGTATAAAGTAACATTATTAATGGAGAGAGAGGAGCTTGCTTCATCTCCCACCTTATAAAGGAGATCAAGAGGGAGAAAGCTCATGGTGTTGTGCCCAATCCAAGTGCTTCACCGTTGATTGGTGTTGAGGGATAAATAAGGAGCATATCATCAGCTACTTTATTGGATCAGAAAATCTGAAGCCAGAGACGTGTCTGCTTGAGCTATTCTTTTAAGGAGTTGAGTTGTTCTTGCTAGGAGCTCGAGTTTGGGGAAAATATTTTAGCCCCAATACCAATACCCCTTCCTAAATCATGTTAGAGAAAGAGAAGAAGTCTAACTTTCACGATTGGGGAAGTGGAAGCAAAGGTAAATCATTTACGAGGCGATTGGAGGATAGAGAGATAATGGTGTGGTATTGATCTAGAAGATTTTAGGCTGTTCGAATACACTCATTTTTGTTCGAATAGACATTTATGTTTATTCAAAGAAAGATGTTCGATTTTTTTTTCTTCTTCTGTTCGAACAAAGACTTGTTCTATTCGAACAGATGCACAATTCAGCTTTTTATTTTGGCGTTTAAGAGCATAATTGTCCTATTTTGTAATTATGAAATTTGTAACCCTCATAAAGAGGCAAGGCTAAGCAAGATAAATGAGGTTATATCAATCCAAGTTTAGACAGAAAGACTTAGGGTTTTGAGAGTAATTCGATTGTAATTAAATTAATTGAATAATTGAAGCTCTAAAAGAGAATTCTCCTTCCAATTTGTGTGTTCTTCGTATTATTCTTCTAATTAGGTTATTCTCAATTTGTATTGTAGATTAAGTGGTATCAGTTTTCCAATAACGATTCTTGGGGGGATTGTGGTTTATGGTCTCTACACGTACCGACTCAAGCAAATGAAAGGGGACCTAGTGAGTCCGTTAAAGATTTATCGAAAACCTAACTCGAAGAAGAAAGAAAATTTGGAGATGGGCGATTTTGGGATCGACTCACGACTTTGGAAACAAAGGTTTCTAACCTAACTTCTAGTCTAGGGGAGTTGGTAGAGCAATTTCATCTCACTAACCTCGTAAAAGCTTCTGTTTCGATAAAACTGCGAGTACGCTCAAAGAAGAATGGAGTTACAAAGGTGGATAAAGATGGGGGTACCGAGGAGGTAGATAATGATTTTAGTGATGCCAAATCCGCCGAGGAGCGATCGATTATTGGTAAGTCAATAAACCCTATGCGTAATCTTCGTATCGATTTTAAAATCAAAATTTTGGTATTCGACGGTTCAATCGATGCCGAGAAGTTGGATAATTGGTTAGATAGGTTAGAAACTTAATTTTCTATTTACGAATATTCTAATGCTAAAAAAATATACTTTTCTACATTAAAATTTGAAAGTTATGCACTCACATGGTGAAAGTTCTATCAGAAACGTCACGAAGTAGGAAGCTTGAGTTGGAAGAAGTTTAAGGTGTTAGTGAGGAAACAATTTTATCCGATTGGGTATGAGCAAGAGAGATTGTTCAAATGACATAATTTGTGCTAAAAGTTTAAGCAATTCGTACAAGAGTGCACTACGGCATTTCATAACCATTCTTTGGTTTTGGACATCGATGTGGACGAGTATGAGGTGTTTATGCTGTACACAAGGGGATTGTCAGAGTCCATTAGAAGAGAGTTGAAGCTTTTTACTGTGGCCAATATTGAAGACGCTACTGTAAATACAATTGCTATTAAAATCAAGTACTTGAAGAGTGGCAAGGAAGATGACAAGAACTGGTCAGGGAATAAGTCTAGTTGGAAAAACGAGCATAAGGGAGAGTCCAAAGGAGAGGGGTCTTCGTCTAAAGAGAATTATTGTAGTCATTATAAGGCGAGTGGGCATATTTTAGATAAATATTAGAAACTTCACTCGGAGCTTAGGGTGAAGGAGGAGAAGAGCAAGAAAAAAAAAATATGCATTAGCCGCAACGGTTGTTGAACTCCCAGATTTAGATAAACCGAATCCTAAGCTAATACTTATGTTTCAGCAGACTATTGCTACCGAGGAGAAGAGTAGGGAAGAACTATTTCATGTCAGTATTCAGGTGAAACAGAGCTTAGTCGAAGCCATTTTTGATCCGGGTAGTCAGAAAAACTTGAAGAAGATACAAATTTGAATACTACAGCTCATCCTAAGCTGTATGGTTTGGGGTTGATTTAGAAAGATACAGATTTGATGATCCCAAAGTAGTGTACTCTTAAATTTATAATAACTAAAAAAATTATTAACGAGGTAACGTGTGAGGTGGTTATTTTAGATGTTTGTGAGGTCATCTTGGGTAGCCCTTATCTTTAGGACCGAGATGCGATTCACTACCGTAAAGCTTGCAAGTATCGTCTTATGAAGGAAGGAATGGAGTTCCATATCAATACTTATAAGGAACATGTCAACACGAATAATTTAGAGATTGTAATGGCCTAATTCTGTAAGCTCGAGATGGCCCATAATTAACTCTTACATAAATGTTCCTGTGACAACTATTATACGATAAGAAATAACACAGGTAATTTAGTGTGGAAAACCTCTAAATTGATAAAAAAAAGACCTCGAGTTAAGGGTTTTAGTAATAGTAACTTTTATTGCTTGAGGCTGATATCTTATTACAAGTGATCTCTCGAACTAAAAATACTTGATCTTGTAAATAATAAGTTTTTGGTGTTTTGAGAATCTAGAAAATATTGTTTTCTTGGTGATTTTTTTTATATTTTTCTCGTCCTTGTCTATTTTGGAACTTTTTCTTTATATAGACCTTGTCTGCAGTTCTCTATCATGCTGAAGCGCATTATCTGAATATTGTAGTAAGTGGTGCTTGACTGAGTATCTGTTAAGTTCGTGAGAGACAAGTGTCTTTGACTTGTTCATGCTTTTCTATTGTGCTCGACCCATATTCTTCATCAGTTCATGTTGTAAGTGCCAATACTGCCTGTTTATGTCACATGTAGAATGCGTCAGTCTAATATAGAGGTAGTTTAAACTGGAAATAGTTTGAATTGGGTTAGATCGAGGGATAGTCCCCTACAATTTCCCCCTCGCAACTGAAATCACGAGTGGATTTGGTTGAGATAGAATTTATGGGTATATGGGTATTTGGGTTTTGGAAGTTGAAAATGAAGGAAGAATTAATGTAGATTTGACTATATAGAAAATGTGTATATTTTTTACGGAGATGTTTGTGCATTGAATGATGATGGGAATATTGATGTACGCGACGCTTGGGGTTTTAAGAGTTTGTCTACTTTGAATGATGACGCTTGAGAAACATACCTGTATATTAAGTATTATTGTTATATAAATAGTACTTATACCGAGGATTGTGGCAAAGTACGCTATTTGTTACAAAATTCTCTGGAAGTCAAGATTGACAATAGTGAAGACCCAAAGAATGGTTTACGAAGAGAGAATTTATGTTGAGATGCAGAAGTTGAAGTTGAGATATTTTGGAGATCAGTCCTTGGAGATGCCCACCCCTATTCCCGTTCTGCCGATGTATCAGGGTATGTCGGAAGAAGAAGCAGCTGAAGCTGAAGAATATTTTTACTGTATGTGGAGATTTCATCACGTTATCTTAACAGGCGAGCAATATTGAAGGTATCTTCATATCCTTGCGGAAGACAAGGTTGATGAGACAGATGCAGGGGTTGGCGTAACTGCGGGGTAGTTTCACTGATGTCTTGCATAGGATTGGATTCTAGGGTTGGGCCCTCTTCATCTCCACCAACTCTCCGATGGTGGTGGTTATAGAGGAGACGATGGTGGTAGTGGAGAAGGGAGATAGAGAATGGAAGTCTGCTTCTGAACCATCATTGTTTCTTGGCTCTAAGAAGACTTTCTGTTTGAAGAGTTGGTTTAAGTACTGACATTTTCTACTTTCATGCCCAGACATCCTCCAAACCTAGTTTCTGGTCAGAGTAATCTGTTGTGAAGAAAGTAGGACGTCTTGTGACTTTCAATGCCTGCTTTACTTCAAAAGATTTTTTGAGTAAAATACCACTAAAGTAAGATGATGTCACTCCCCAAAATCTAGTAATCGGTAGCTAGACCAATTACTGAGATTCGAGGATGTGCAGGTCGAGGAATCCAAAGATTTTCCCCACGAACAACTGAGCCGTAGATAAATTCTAGCCCAGTCATTCACAATAGTATCACAACAGAGTAATAAGGAAAGACAGAAATAGCGGAAGACTAAGATAACAAAATCTAAGCGTAAGATTCTACAAACCTCTACGCAGCAAACCCGATAGTAATAACTAGAGAATGAGCCTCCAGCTCAGCTCCTCAAAGATCACCACAGCAGCAACTAAAACCTGAAACAACCTGCCACTGAAAGGGGGATGCGAGAGTGAGCAAACAACGAGCTCGCTAACTCCCAAGAATAACTAAACGATTATAATAACCAATGAGATGGATACGAATATTAATGATAATAGGATATAATAATATCTAACGATAAATAATAAATATATATATATATATATATAAATACCAAGGATATTTAATAGGTATCTAATATGTATACAACTAGTCTAATGATTACACGTAACTATACTATAATTATATATATACATCTCGAGCAAAGGGTGCTAAGACCATAACTACACTCCAGTCGCAAGGACTACTGACTACACTCTAATCACTACCATGGCCTTAGTGCCACACACAACTAACTACCTCAGGAATACAATAACACACGAGGGTAAACAACCCTCGGCCAACTACAATCCACCGGGTTATCCAAACCCCAACCAGGTACAACCCCGAAGCTACTATAAGCTAAACAAGATTACTCATAATCAAAAACCTGCCTAAAGCACATGACAACCAACCAGACTAATTAGTCTAATAACTTAATCAAATACAGAAGAGGGAGGAATAGATGCAGAGAGGAGAGGAATCGATGAAGAAGGAAGATGAATCTAATTACACAGTAAATCAATTAGGAGAAGAGGAATTTAAATAAGAGGAGAAGAATATGATGAACTAGAATAATCCCATAATTATCCCAATGCAATGATATGTTATGATGATGATATGATGGAATGGGATAATCTTATGATTATCCCAAGTGCAGAAGATTCTATATTAAACATAAAGCAGAAGGATTAAGGATTTCTATCAGAAGAACCTACGAATTAGAGGTATGCTGAGATGCAATGATATGCTTGATGATGATGCAGAATGATTTAGCGATGTCAACCCAAAGGGCTAGCTCCCAAGACTAAATTGGGCTGACAACTGCTAAAAAAGAATTTACATTATTGGATATTGTTGGATACAAGGGTACGATGTACTGTACTAGCTCGACCAAACTATGAGGATATTACATCAATTATCAAATCCCACGGAAAACCAACGTCTGAACTATATATACATTCGAGGCATTTCAACCTCCAGGATAAGCCCTGCACCGGATTGTAAATACTGTCTCATACCATCCCACACTCCCGAATGGGTGACTAGGTATATATAGTATCTATCTTGGACCTACCTTCTATTTTAACCGATTAAAGAATCCCTGAACCTCTCGAGGGTCAGCCGATTCGGATTTATTTATGTATCCAATCACAGTAAGATAAAGAGAGAATATGTTATCTATGGATGTGAGCAAAAATCCTAAAGACTGAAACACAATGCTGTTAACACAGCCAAAACACAATAGGATAACCACCTGCCTAAGAGTGTGGCAACCAAAACAATACAGATGCCCACCTGTGACTCAGTTGCACCATCTAAACCTAGATTAAACAACAACTTGACGTTACGACATCTAAACAACATCAGTGTCTAAGATTCTTCAAAGCAATATGATACTATCAAGTACTACAGTACTCTAGCTGTCAATACAGACTAGTACTCATAGGGTGACCTACAAGTGTCTAACAAGTAGTTAATATCCCCAATAACAGAACTGCCTCACAATCCTCCTAATTATATACATAAATCTCCAACACGGATGTACAGGAACCGGATTCAATAGGATGTTTCAGCCGCATTCCAACATCTCGGGCGACATACAACTTTATAAACCACCTGGCTTAGCCACGTACCACACTGCGCCATGCTGTCTCGCTGCCTCCTAGATGACGGAAGGGAACACAGCCCTAACAGCCTCATCCCGGGGAAAGAAGGCTGACGAGTAAGCTTTATTAGCTCTAAGAATCATCAGAACATTAAGTGTCACAACACGATAAGCAAACAATCCTAAGGTAAACTATCAAAAGTTTAACATCCAGGACCAACCACCACAGACAAGCCGTCTGCTCACAACCAACAACTAACAGTCCAGGAGATACCACACTCCCACACGGAATCCAACATTCTAAACAACCACCAATCACAACGACAGGGCTCAAGGACCAGGCCTCGAGAACATAGAGTACACCTAGACTAGTCCTAAGACTAATCAAAACAATAGCAGGCAAGAGGACGAGCTCCGAATCGAAGACCATGTCTTATTGAAGCTAAGTCGCCCCAATACTACCATGGAACCAAATTCAGCAACCTAAACTAACCAAGGTGCTATACTATAAGGTGAGAACTATAGTTTCTGAACTACACTATCTCAGAGAAATGGCGGCTAAACCACAAGCCGTTCATACATCTCCACTAATCGTCAAACCAAGTTACTAGTACCCTGAAACAAGATGGACACCTTAATAACTAACCAACGATACCATACTCAATATATTATATATATATAAAAATATATAGCGATGCTAAGGCGTCGTAACATACTGAGAAATGCCTTTGTTTTCAACCTCAACGAAGAAAAGATTCGTGATAACCACCCTCAATAAAATCTGTCTAAGAGGAATCTCAGGAGTTATCGTCACATTGACGACAACTGAGAACAACTACCTATGACTAAACATAACCTACAAGTTCTATCTAGTAACTAAACTTACAACCAACTCGGGTTTTACTAACTTATCAAACCCTTAAATACTCACGTCTAAGGTAATGCTAAACGGATAACCAGTAAAGTATCCTAAGCAATTAACCCAATACTAACCTAATCACAGATATAAATATACTAAAACATGCATTATATAACTCACAAATCAACATAATAATCTAGTTATCAGGAAGATAAAACTCACCTGACAAAACCACGCTCGAAACGACAATCTCGGCGAAACTGTCCAAACAACACCCCAACGAAAATGTGCTCCGAGAATCGACTTCCAGAACTCCAATCAATCACGGAAAGGACCAGGAACACCACAACATCAACCACTATCAAGCCTAGAGCCCAATCACAATTCTAACAAGGGATACCTGCTCGAAAACTGTATTTCAGATTAGCACCACAAGTGAATCAGCAACTAAACCTCACTCCCGATCACACTAAACCAATCACCCACCAAACAGTTGCAAGGAAAGGCCAATAATCAACATCACAATAACCAATCAAATCCACCATTCTCAGGGCTCCAAAAGAACGGAAAATTAGCTATTCAAATCAGATTATCAGGGGGGGAAAATAGTTCAAAAAGGAGGATAACAGTTTACCAAGGGGGGAAACAGTTAGGTGATTCGAACTGATTTCAGATCTCCGGAACACCACAACGTCAACCACTACGAAGTACCAAAGCCCAATCACAAACCGACAAATGATTTCTTACCCAAAACCGAATATCAAGTCAGCCAACGCCTGAATTTCAGCAACTGAAACTGCATCAAAACCCAACCAACAATCACCAACAATCCAACCCATACTGCAATTAACCACACCTTCTATAAACCTAATACTCCACAATCAAAACCAATCCACCATTAATCGCAAACCCTAAAATTAGCCCTTACATCACAAGGGTACCAACTGAAATCAGCAACAATAGGAAGAGGGAAAAGGAGGAATAACACACTGGAGTAGGGGTAGCTGGAAACGGAGTGGAATGGCGACGAATTCGGTGAGCGAAGAGTGGAAAATCAGCTCTCTCTCCACTCCGGAGAACAACAGCACCTCTCCTACAATCTAGAACCGAAATTGGGTGGTAGGGGATGATTCCCCAAGCTCCAATTCATGTAAGGAAGGAGAAAGAAGTGAAGGAGAGGAGGAAAGGGTTCTTTGGAGTCGGGTGTGAGGAGAAAAAAGAATTGTGAGGAGAAAAAAATAAGAACTTGTATTTATAGGTGAAGGGCAACGCTTATCTCGAGGAAAGACCAACGCCCAAAAATCTCCCAAAAAGACCCAACTTGGTCGTCTGAATGCTCCCTGTTGTTCGGAAATTTCTATACAGTCCTGAAACAAAGCAGTTGGTAAAAAGAAATCTATCAATGGAAAATCACCGAAATTCAAGGCTAACCAACGATTCTCCAGAATCAAATTCAACATCACTACACCACCATAAAAGCCATCACCAACCCACACAGGGGTTCCCAAGGTCCCATATAATCTAATTCGCTCTAAACCACTGAAACCATCGGAAAGAAACAACACAAAACTGCCAATAGAAATAATACGATGCATAACGAATAACATATAAGAATAACAATACTAATACTTAATAATAAATAAATAAATAAAATTACCAAAAAATCTGGGATATACAGATGAACTGAAGGATTTGTTGTTTGGAGTACCTGAAAGAGCTGTTATCTGTAAGTACCTGAAAGACTTATTATCTGTAAAGTACCTGACTTCGGAGTACCTGAAAGGATGGCTATCTGTAAAGTACCTGAAAGATTCGATATCTGTAAAGTACCTATAATTTATATTCGCGCTTTATAAAAATTGTTATTCAAACTCTATGTTGAGATATAGAAAATCTTGAAATCGAGCTATGAAAATTCTAAGATTACGAATAGAGGAAGAAATGTAATGTATGAGATTGGAACTACAATTATATTAAGTAATCAAGCTGTAAAATAAGTTTATATCCTAAAAGATATGTAAGAATTTAATTCGAACTGAATGACTTAAAATTATCGGGTGAGAGAGATAACTGTAGAAGTTTTACGATATATATGAATTGGAAATTCGAGCTCAGGAAGGTCATTCCAGAATATTAGATTTGGAAAAACATAAGTTTCGTGATGGAATAGGCTGAATTCATTGAGGTCGATATAGATATATAAGTTCAAATAATTTCCTCAGATACTACGAATTATGGGGGATCTTGAGTAATCATAAATAGGTTATGCTTTGGCTTTTAACCATGTGGTCGTGGGATCAATTGGAAGCGATTATAGGGGCCTATCCTCGATCTAACCTAATTTGAGCTTTTTCCAATTCGAACTACCTCCATATCAGATTCACGCATTCTATATGTGACATATATAGTCAGCATTGGAACTAAGCAACGAGCTAATGAAGAACGTAGGTCGAGCACAACAGAAAGGCATGAATAAGTCAAAGACACCTATCTCTCACAAACTTAACAAATACTCAGTCAAGCACACTTATCACAATATTCTAAGAGTGTGCTTCTGCACGATAGAGAACTACGGATAATGTCTATATATAGAAAAACGTTCCAGAAGAGACAAGGATCAGCAAAATATACGAGAAATCACCAAGAAAACTATATTTTCTAGATTCTCAAAGTACCAAAAAACTTCTTATTTACAAGATCAAGTATTTCTAGTTCGAGAGATTACTTATATAAGATATCAACCTCAAACAATAAAAGTCACTGTTACTTAAAACCCTCAACTCGAGGTCATTTTTTTTTACATATTTAGAGGTTTTCCACACTATCACTGTTTGATTTCTTATCTTATATTAGTTTTGTTACAAGAACATTAGTTCAAGGGCTAATTCTGAGCCATCTAGAGCTTATGGAATTAAGCCATTAGATTTGGCACTATCTGTGGGAAAGAAGACATTTCCACGATATCCTAAGGTATATATTCACTCTACTACTAATTTTAATCATGGTCATTTCAAAACGACCAACAACTGGAATCCAGCTCGATCTTTTAGTTGAGCCGGAACAACTTACAGAACTACGCCGAAACAGAAAACATAACGAGCTCGAACTTCAGTTAATCTTGACGTGAGCTCTAGGAGAAGAAGCTCGAAATCGAACGACAAGCTCATTTGACAGCGCTTAAACGTATGAAGACAAGATGATAAATGTAGACTGCATTTCATGCTCTACAAGAAGCTTGTTAAGCTTGTTAAGCTTCTGTAGGCTCCTCTAACAAGGGATCGCGATCAGATGCCTAAAACCTCTCGAGTTTCTGCGTAGGTTAGATTGAGACCTCGGAGGGAGCCACCAGCAAAGCTATTTCTAGAAATATTCAGCACGAATATTACCTTCCATTCATTTGGGTGGTAAAGTTCAGTCCGAAATCTGCAGAGGTCACCGATTTTCTAGACGTCAAAAGGAAAAAGAATGACCTCAACCTTAAATTCCAGCACGTGATTGTTTGAGTGAGGGGTACCGATACTCACAATCCTTAACCTCCTCGTCAAGCCATTTAACCGACACATCAATATGTTACATAAGAACATATGGATCAGCACATCAAAGAGTTATCGAAGCACAAGTTCTGGGTATTGCAGATAAACTACCAAGTTAAAAGGGAGTTCCGATTGCCAAAGAACTATTCGATATGGAAATAACAAATGATTTGGTATTATTGTTACGAGATAAAATGATACCAACACTTTTGGGGGAATCTGTAGTAAAAAATATATAAATAAGGCAGAAAGATCTCTGAATATGGGGAAAGAGATAGGAATGGTGTGCACTCGATCCCAGGGGATTCATATTGCCGCTGAAGGACGATTGGCCATAAAGATCACAGAAGTATAGGAGAGAATTTTTGGATTGCTGTGGTATGATGTTGAGTTGCCAGTGAGGAGGTGTCAGCTCAAAGTATTTGATTTAAGGGGTAGGAAACTTGAGTATGCTCGATTTTCTTTGAGGGATTTTTTTTTGTGAACTGGTGAGGGATCCTGCAGATCGAGGAAGAGGTGGTTGGGTTGAGCTGAGGTGGAGATCAAAATTGAGGAAATGAGGATTGATGTAGGTTGACCGGTGGATGTGGTTCCCAGGTGACCAAGGCTATTTTGATATAATTACATGCGAGGTGCATGAAGCGGATATAAAATAGGGTGATAGAATAAGATTGTTTTTGTTTGAATAATCTGAAATAATTTTTCAATAGATCCTTTATTTTGTAAATGTTGTTTGTGACTATTGGTAAACATGAATTTGAAAATATTTGAAACTCTGTTATAGTAGCTATGGAAATAACGTCAGTATTATAAGAGTAGAAGAAGAAGCACGTACAAAAAAGCAGGGAGGCTCTGATTTTGTCCCTTATGAAAAGTTGTGAAAACTTGATTGCGTGTAAAGAGTGAGTAATTATGAATGGGGTAAGGTCAGAGGAAGATTTGGAAGAAAGAACTAAAAATAGATTAAAATATAAAAAAAATGGTAATGATGGGAAGGCGTTTGTACCGAAAAGGTGCAAGACGTTGACATGGATAGTGGAAAGGACACCTTGGTTCTAAAATGAGGACGGCTCGTGTGAGGCTCAATAACTGCCAACAGTGAGAGA
>JACGCM010002452.1:0-24831 GCA_014058105.1 Kingdonia uniflora | reverse complement strand
TTAACTGTAACAAGCCTGAACACATATCTAGAAACTGTCAGAACCGCAAACCTGTTGCTCCGGCGGAACGTTACCGAAGGGCCCTTAGTGGCTATGATCACGGATATCAACATGGTCGGTAGACCGACGGGTGGTGGGCTGATTCGGCGCTTCTAGGCATGTATGCTATGAATGCAATTGGTTTCAAGACTTAAAAGGAGATTGAAGACCAGAAGGTGCTACTTGGGGATTCCCACTGGCACCAAAGTGCTAGGTACTGGAGATGTTGAACTGGTATTTACCTCTGGAAGGACAGTGATTCTGAAAGATGTGATGCACATACCTTAAATGAGGAAGAATCTTGTTTCTGGCTTTCTCAACAAGGCAAGATTTCAGGAAACCATGGCTCAGATCAATACATTTTGACTAAGGGTGGGATTTTTGTGGGAAAGGGCTTTGCTTGTAATGGAATGTTCAAATTGAGTATTGAAATGAATAAATATGCTTATGCTTACTTATTGTCTTCTTTTAATATTTGGCACTCTAGACTATGTCATGTAATAAGAAGCTAGTACACAATATGAGTAAGCTAGGTAAGATCCCAAAAGTTGATTTAAACAATTTTATTAAATGTCAATCTTGTAGTCAAGCTAAGATACTAAAACCTCAAATAAAAGTTTTGTAGGGAATCACAATTTATCCGTTTAGGATCAGGTTTACGAACATAGGCTGAACAACCCCAAACGGATAAAACTAGTTAGTAGAGTTTTAGAATGTGTTTTCATTGGTTATGCTATTAATTGTAAAGCTTGCAGGTTTCTTGATATTAAGAATAACATAATAATTGAATCACTAGATGTTGATTTCTATGAGGACAAGTTTCCTACTTACTGAGGGACAGTGGAGGTAGTAGTGGGGGTTCTCAACATTCTACGTTTTGGACCCTAATGTATCTCAGTAACATTCCTAGAGCTGCTGATTCTCATGATATAGACCCAGAACTTTGTAGAGGTAAACGTTTAAAGATTGTTAAGGATTTTGGTAATGATTATGTTGTACATACCTTAGAATCTGACCCCAATACTATCAGGGAAAGTTAACCTCAAGTGACGCTGATTTGTGGCAAAAGGCCATTGATGATGAAGTAGATTCTCTTCCTACAAATAAAACTTGGGATTAGTTAACATACTCCTGGTAGTCGTTCTATTGGGTGTAAATGGATATTAAAGAGAAAACTTAAACCAGATGGTACTATAGATAAATATAAGGCAAGACTTGTAGCAAAGGGATATGTGCAAAAGGAAATATTGATTTCTTTGACACATATTCCCCAGTTACTCGTGTGACAACCATTAGAGTATTATTGGCCGTTGCTGCTGTGCACGATTTGATTATTCACCAATGGATGTAAAACTATTTTTTTAATGAAGAGCTTTAAGAAGAATTATATATGGATCAGCCTGAAGGCTTTGTGATACCTGGTGAGGAACACAAAGTCTACAAGCTGAACAAGACCTTATACGGTCTAAAGCAAGCTGCAAAACAGTGGTACGACAAGATCGACCAATTACTTCTTTCAAATGGTTTTAAGGTTAACGTTGTTGATAAATGCCTATATTATAAAGTATCTGTGAAAGTTGTATTATGATATGTTTATACGTTGATGATCTACTTATTTTTGGTTCTACTCTTGATATCATTTTAGAAACCAAAAACATGCTTATAATAATTTTATTTGATATGATGACCTAGGTAAGGCTAGAGTAATTTTAGGCATGAAGATCACACGCACAGACACTGGTATTACTCTTGATCAATCTCATTACATTTTTAGATCTGAAGAATATACCGAACCAGCTTGCCTGTAAATCTATAGAGTTACTCTGTGTTAAGTTTTTAAAGAACTTGGGGAGGCAGTTAGACAGAAAGAATACGCAAGTATTATTGGTAGCCTTCGCTATACTATAGACTGTACTAGACCCGATATAGCTTATGCTGTAGGGGTTCTATGTAGATTTACTAGCAAACCAAGTTTGGCACACTGGGATGCTATTGATAGAGTTATGCGGTACCTAAAAATGACCATGAACTTAGGTTTACACTATCAGAAGTTTCCCACAGTCCTTAATGGATTTAGCGATGCAGATTGGAACTTATTTTTGGACGATTCCAAGTTACCAGCGGATACGTGTTTAGTATAGCTGGAGGGGCCATTTCTTGGAGATCCAAGAAATAAACGATTCTAGCTCAGTCGACTATGAGTCTGAGTTAGTAGCACTAGCTGCAGCTAGTCAGGAGGCAAGTTGGTTGAAAGACCTCTTGTCTTATATTCCTTTGTGGAATATGCCTATACCGCCGATACTGATCCACTCAGATAGTACTGCTGTGATAACCAGAGTACAGAACAATTATAATGGTAAGAAGTTAGCGACGTCGCAAGCACAGTACGATGAGAAGTTACTTCACATCTAGTACTATTCAGTGGACTTTGTAAGATACAAAAACAACTTGGCAGATCCTTTGGCGAAAGGGCTGTATAGTGACAAAGTGTGGAACATATCTTTAGGGATGGGGCTAAAGCTGTTATAGAATCACAAGTGGTAGGAACCCAACCTAAATGACAAAGATCCCAAGAAAGAATAGTTCAATAGGGAAAAAAAATCACTGTGATATAGAATCATGCAAATAAAGAGCTTGTCACTCCAGAGTTTATCTCGCTGTACATAAATGTAAATATGCATGATATCTTGAAGCAAATGCTAGGCTGAGTTTTTTTAAACTCTTAATGAGTTCTATATCTCATTCTTTAGTAGGGTGTCTAGCTACAAAAATACTCTTCATAGACTCACCAAGGTGATTGTGGAAGTGCGGCCGCTTCCTATGAGAAATTAGGCTAAATTCTTTAAAGCCTTCACCTATACTGGGATTAAGCACTTGGCCGAATGTGCTGGCATTTAGGAATTGTACCTGGTAGGGTTGTATGTGGTTTTCCTCACTGTATAAAAGTGAATAATGAGTTCAAGACTCTGATCACTTAATATTCTTATACGTTGAAGATTGTCCACTATGTAAATGTTCAAGTCTAAGGACACCTTTACTTATGTACATCTCTATATATCGAAACCGTTATCTCGTTTCTTTTCTCCTCAGAAAGTTTTTTAAAAGTGGGGGATTGTTGGTTTTTTCAAAAAAAACTCCTTGGGCTTGGGTTCACCTTTAAGATTCTCCTATGGGCTTGGGTTTGTTCTTGACTTGGTCTTTACTCTCCAAACGGCTAGTATTGAAGACCTGATCTTTGGGTTTTAAAACACATATACGTTATGGATAAAGCTTTAAAACGTATGTACGTTATGTATAAAGATGTTGCACAACTCCTCTATATATATCCTTTGGAAAACCACCTTTGAAAACCATAGAACTTCTTTCTCTCTGAGCACCATTCATCTCTCTTCCCCAACTTGATATTGCGGTTTACCTTAAGGTGCTACCATCGTTTACGTAGACTTCCCAGTGTGAAGTTACAATATACTTGCTCATTGTATCCTGGGAGAGTAGTCGAGTTACGTCGAGATACTCTTTAAAGAGAGTGCGACCCATACCTCGAGCAATCACAATTCTACTGTCTTTCTCTATCTTTGTTAACAGGCGGTGTTACCCTCCTCTACTTGCTGTTGTACTGTTTGCGGAACTCAGTTCTTCCTGCTATTTTACGAAACTGTCCAAACCAAAGTTACTGTAGCAGTTCAAAGTACTGTAGCTATAGTAGTTCGAAATTACTGTAGTTATTAAGTGTTCAAAGTTATTGTAGCTGCTGCTGCTCAATGTTACTGTAGCTGTTGCTGTTCTGGATCACTAAAAGAAAAAAAAAAGGAAAGCTAATTACAGGTTCTTTACTTATTTATTTAACATATTATAAGACCTATAAATAGGACCAAAGAATCCGAGATGGAAGATGGATGAATGCTCACTCAAACTCTACACTAAAATACTTAGAACATTTTTGTAATATCTAGCATCTATAAATAACTTCTCTCTTTCTAAATCCTTAGGAGAGGTAATGGTTTTTAGCCTATTTATAGGTTTCTACGCTAAACTTTGTGCTAGTATTTTTCCATTATTCATTTAGATGCTGCGAATATTCTTGGTATAAAGGCTAAGTTTGAGATACGAGATTAGGCTATTATTTTGGTACCATATGTGGGAACGAAGTGGTCAAATCATTATCTAAAAAGATAGCTGATTATCTCTACAAGATGATACTTCTAGACCAGAGTCGCCAATTTCTCTAGGAGAAGAAACGCTGCACTAGCAGAGTTACGGGCCATCTTAACTCCAAAACCGAAAGGCGAGTCGTTCTGAAATAACAACTAGTAGGCGCCTAGGACACATTGATGGTTTTGCAAAGCCAACAGGCCGCAACCCAGAAGAAAAAAGGCGTACGACCAACTACTTTGCAGGTTTTTGTTCTCGACAGGATAGGACCATACGTAAATAATCTAGGAGGTGAAGTTCGATCTAATCATAAGCAACATGGGGGCGAGGCCGCTCTGATACAGGAATCCACCAAGAAATTGATGACGGTATCACTAGAGTCAGACAAGAAAGGCCACCCAAGGAAGAGTTTGAATTATGGCTCTTGAGCAAATCAGTGAAGGAAGTGGCGACCACATTCCTCGTAAAGGATGAATCCCGCGACCAACCACCACAACTCGTCAGTATGTAACTCAGGAACATGTTGAAAAGTGCATTAAAGAATTGGTCAATGCTCAAGTTTAGACCACTAAAGGAATTCACAGCAGGTTATAGAAGAGCCCGATCGCGCATGAGTTACTGGATGGCAAAGTTCCCACTGGTTTCCACACTCTAAAAATACGAAAATACAAGGGGACTGATCCAGTGGAACACGTTCAAGAATTCCGGGATGCTCTCGGCCTACATTCTATATCCAACCACATTCAATACCTGCTTTTTCCTACTAGTTTGCAAGGCGAATCTTTGTGATGGTTCCACAGACTACTAGAAGGAACTATTATGACTTTCGAACAATTGAGGAAACTCTTCGTCAAGAATTATTGGTACGACAGAGTCAAAGAAAAAAAATATTATATCTCTATTTAGCCTTAAACATGTACCAGGGGAGAAGCTTGAGACATTCACTAAGAAATTCCCAGAGTTGGCCCGAAAGGTTGATCGACTCGATTAGAAGATTACTATTTTGGCCTTCACAAATGCTTTGCTTGTCGATGGAAGGGCGATAGAGTACCTCGTTCTAAACAAACCTATGACTTTGGTGGACATGATCAAAAAAGTCAACGGGTATATCTATCTCGAAAGAATGGTGTCCGATAGATAGAAAACTCAAAAATCAACCTTGACAGCTATAGATCAATCCATAGGCCAAAATTTCAATCGTGCTACTGATCATGGAGGAGATAGGAAGAGAACAAAATCTAATGAAGATCAACCTTAGAAAGGTAATAATATGCCAAAAGCTTGACTTCCCAAGATTACTGTTACCATGGCCAGCATTTATCATATACTTCAAAATGATAAGCTTTTTGCAATGCACAGTATCTCCAACCCATTGAGAACAAACCATATTGTATTCACCATAAAGTCCGATATCATGAGACAAAGCATTGCTTGCTTACAGCGACTGTTGGAGTATATTTTTGCTGATGGACGATGGATGATACATCAGACTTTATGGTGAGGAGAAACATTTATACCATATCTCCCTCAGCACTTCATTGAGACTCAGACTATTAACTAATCGAACAGGTGCAAAAGACGACGTATCGGCCAATGCATGACTTATCCCTGGATGATAAAGAAGCCCGGTTACTCCCCGCATCTAGCTTCCAACGCACATGGATCTCTTTGACGATTGTGATGTTCGCTATGTCAACTTTCCTTACTATGATGCATTGGTGATCATGTTGAAAATGAGAAATGTCGTACTACATACAATGATGGTAAATACAGGTAGTAGCATCGAACTACTTTTTTAAAGCATGATTGATCAGATGGGGATGGCTGACAAAGTATAGCCTAGTGATATTGATATCTGTGGATTCAATGGCTCTAGAGAAAAACGTGTAGGAAAGATCATACTTCCTGTTATGGCAGGACCAGCAACAGTTGATGTTGTATTTTACGTTATAAATGCAAAATCCCATTATTTGAAGATAATGGGACGCTGTTGGTTACATAATATACGAGCTATTCCGTTAACCTACCATTTGGCGCTGTGATTCGAATGAAATGACGGCATTTACGAAATCAAAGGCAGTCAGAAGCTAGCTCGAGCTTGTGAAAATGCTGTTACCATCGTACCAGAGCCATTGATACTATAGCTCGTATAGAAATTACCAAAAACGACAGGGAATATTACAAAAAACTTTATAGTGAACTCTGCAGAAAACTAGTTGCCAAGTGCAGAAATCACAGAGTACGCACTACGTGAAAATGACTATTGGCGACAAAAATATTTGCGTTAATACTAGATTAACGACAAATATTCTATCGTTAACAACTGTCGCTAAAAATGGTGCCATTTTTGTTACTGACATTTATAAATGTCGTATTTTTACAACATATACATATGTCGTTCTTTATAAAAACTGCAACATTATAAATGTTGCGTTTTTCGTCGTTTTAAGGAGACTAGTCTTTTACTTCAAAACATTAGCGACTAATATATTTGTCATGATTTAAGAAAAATGCAACAGTAATATATAGCCTACTTTAAAAAAGGTCGTTTAATACAGCATACACGAATATGTATGTGTCGTTATTCCATAAAAATTATTGTCTTTAATTGAAATGATGACCAAACTCTTAAATTTGGACTAAATGGATTTGAACCATCAACCTCCCAAAAATTGAGCGTTCTATCCATTTTGAGCTTATAATCCATAAAAATCAAATCATACTAAAATAATCACCATAAAAAGAATAAATACTACAGAATGATGTACAGGTCTAATGCCCACTTTATAAGAGAAAGGTAGAGAGAGAGAGAGAAAGAAAAGAGAGTACATTCAATTAGGTTTAGTCAAGAATCTAGAGCCGTTGGAGTAGTTTCAACTATATCTTTATTTACTGCAGTAGCAACACCAATGTACTAGTAAATGCATTCAAACCATGAAACTCTTCAACATTGCTTTTAACTTTTACCTTTGCTAATAACCTAGCAAACAAAATCCTAATAACTTTTTCACAATTCCAAGTCTGTTAAAGAAAAAAAAAATGATGCCAGGAGATCCAAGCTTTCTCATAATGCCTAGCCAAATAATAAAAGCTAAAAGTTATCCAAGTTTGATATATCTATAACTGGTTCAATTGCAAAAGGCTGAGAGCGTTCAAAGAGAAACCAGGTCAGTCCCGGCAAATCAAAATGCTTTGATTTTGATATGTATTGTTAACATATATTTATTCAGTTGAGAAGAAAACAATAGAACATATGATTGTCATCATATACCAAATAAACCATTTCAAGAAACAATAATATGAAAGTCTTAACATTTGAATAAGTTGTGAAACACTTTAATAGGTGAATACATTTAAGTTTGGATTGCCTACTTAATCCACAATACGATGAAGAAACTCTAGTTAGCTGAAAAGTCTGAAGAACACAAATTCGATGGGAAAAATAAGCTTCAAATGCTTAAAAAAATGACCTTAACCTAGATCTAACCTTGCCTAGTCTTGTCCTTCATCGAAGGTTACAAACTTAGTTACAAATCTCTCAGATCTAATGAAACTCTAAACAATGATCTACGCTTAGATAATTAACTTTAGCCTAGGCTTGCCCTTTTATAGAGGTTACAAGTCCTAGTTACAATCTAACTCAAAATCCAACTCTAATCCAACTCTAAAATGTATTTAAAACTCTTAAACTAGATCTGAAATTGCGATAGTCGTTCGAACAAACCCATAGGTCATTCGAACGATCGAACACCTCCCCTGGAACTTTGGCCCAAGGGTTGAAGTCGTTCGAACGACTCTCAACTCATTCAAACAACTTTGGTAAAAACTCCAGTTTCTCCTACATCCTCCTGGATCATGGCTCCTCCATTTAAGTGGCTTGAGCTCCCGCTCAAGCCAAAACTGGAGATGTAGGAATTACCTAGATCCTCTTGGATCATGGCTCCTCCACTTAGGAACCTTGAGCTCTGCTCAAGCTAGAACTGTAGATGTGAGAACGCGGTGATGCCCAATTCCCTGCTGTACACTTTGACGTACTAAATAACAAAAGAAACGGCTCAAATAGCTTTTGTCACCCACCCCATCCTGGAAAATATACTCACAGGCCTTGCTTTGTCGCAACTTCTGTCGAACCACACTAATCCCATAGTGATCATCAAATCCTACAACATCCAATGGAATAACAGGCTGACTCTGAAAAGTACCAATATAGTGGAAATAGTTGGTACTATAACCTCGTCTCGCAACTTCCCCATCTTGGTTTGTTACATAGGTGACATTGCCATCGTAGACAATGCTATAGACGACATACCCTCTTGAATCGGTAATACTGGCTTGCTACTCGCAATAACCAACCTCTTCACCGGAGTCGTCGTTACTAAATTTTCAACATTATCGTCGTCATCCACCTCCAAAACCCCTTTCTTTTTCGAACGGCTTCGCCGACTCGCCGAAAGAGAACCTTATGCGAGGTTTGTGAGATGAAGATGTGCAGTTAACTACTTTACAGTAACAGATAACTTGGAAAGTTTCATTTCTAAAACTGTGAGTCTATCGTTGAAATCGCCCATCTCAAATCGTCCATATTCGTCGATTTAGGTCTATGATAGATCGTCAACGGACTCACAAAAATTCCCAAAATTTGTGTAGATCTGAAAATCACTGTAGCAGTCACAAAATCACTGTAGCAGATGTCAAAAATCCACAAAACTCCCCTTCGTTTGCTTGAGACGGTCACGTGTAAAGACCAAAACCACATTCAAAACTGTGAATCTTAACAAGACTCTGATACCACTTAATCCACAATACTATCGAGAAGCCTGTGTTAGTAAAGAATCTGAAGAACCACAAATTCGATGGGAAAAATAAGCTTCAATTGCTTAAAAAAATGAGTTTAACCTAGATTTAACCTTGCCTAGTCTTGCCCTTCATCGAAGGTTACAAACCCTAGTTACAAATCTCTCAGATCTAAAGGAAACTCTAAACAATAATCTACGTCTAGATAATTAACTATAGCCTAAGCTTACCCTTTTATAGCGGTTACAAGTCCTAGTTATAATCTAACTCAAAATCCAACTCTAATCCAACTCTAAAAGGTATTTAAAACTCTTAAACTAGAACTGGAATTGCGATAGTCGTTCAAACGAACCCATAGGTCATTCGAACGACTGAACACCTCCCTGGAACTTTGGCCCAAGGGTTCAAGTCGTTCGAACAACTCTCAACCTCATTCGAGCAACATTGGTAAGAACTCCAGTTTCTCCTAGCTTCTCCTGGATCACTACTAGGCTACCATGTCCTAGCTAGTCAATGGAATGAACTAGAGGTAAAGTGGGACCTGTATTTTGCCTTCACCAACATTAGATTATGGTGTCATAAGGGCTAACTACTTTGAGAAATTAAGTCTTAAACCCACAGAAAAAAGACACGAAGAAATTGTATTATCATATCAGATACTTTAATTATGGTTCTAGTAAAGTAGGCATGAATTGTTATATCTTACATATCTGAGTATAACAGAAAAAACCAAATGTGGTCCAGGCATGAAAGAATCAGGCCTTTCATGTTCTTGAATAACGCAAGAAGCTGTACTAATTAAATTATTTGTAATGATTGCTCTAATAATAATATATAAGAATTATCATAAAATACTATGGGAAATAACTACAATACCAATCCCAAGATGGTAAAAAGAACGAAATGTTACTTGCCCAAGTTGAGATAAATGTGCTTCGTCATCTTCAACCAATGCTTCTTTTACTCTTAGGGTTAGGGTTGCCAACGTGTGAATTTGCAACAATTACAAGTTAATCACAGGGCTTTTATGGAACACGTATATTTTTGGCCGTTGGCTATGTTTCAAATTATAAAGGAACCTATAGGAGTTTGGATATACCAGCTATCATCGTTGGTGGAAGCTTGTTCTTGTTGCTCTAGTCCTCTCCATTTATCTCATTTTCCATCATCTTAGATCCTATACCAATCCTGTAGAACAAAAATGGATTGTTGGAGTCATTTTCATGGTTCCTGTCTATGCTACTAAATCTATTATAACAGTATTAAACTCAAGACTATCCCTTGCATGTAACATATTAAGAAACTTATATGAAGCATTTCCCTTGTACTGTTTTGGAAGATATTTAGTTGCCTGCCTTGGTAGGGATGAGTTGTAGAGTTACTCGATATAGAATCAAGAAAACATCTAAATGAGCCATTGCTAGAACTAGACGAAAATAGGAATTACAAAAGGGACCATTCATCAGCTTCTTTCGCCGACCAGGAGAGCTTGGGAGTTGTGCTTATATAGTAGTAAGTTTGGTGTTATGCAATATTTGATCCTCAGGATGCTTTGTGCGTTTCTGTCATTTTTTTAGAGCTTTTTGGTCTTTATGGAGATGGAGAATTCAAGTGGTACTATGGGTACCCCATGTATAGCAGCTGTGATAAACTTCCGTCAGATGTGAGCATAATACTATCTTGTGCAGTTCTACCATGTGACTCATCAAAAGCTACATGCGATAAAACCACTAGCAAAGTTTATTAGCTTCAAAGCTATTGTATTTGCAACTTGGTGGCAAGGTATGGGTATAGTGTTATTGTGCACACTTGGTGTTTTACCTAAGGGAATTTCAAAATGGCCTACAGGATTTCCTTATCTGTATAGAAATGCCTATTACAGCTATTGCCCATATTTTTGTCTTCTCGGCTCAGCTATATTAGTTCATGTTAGCTTCTAAGCATTATAAAATCGCATCTCAAGAAATGAAAACTACGCTCAAGCTGGAAGAAGGTAAGGTAGGTAAAGAATAACCAACCAAGGTTGAAAAGGCAAAAACTCTTGTGGAAGCTCCTGGAACAAGTGCCAAGGAAAGTAATTAAGACATTGTTTTTGGAGGTCAAGAAAACGTTGTCAAAGATGTCATAATTACCATAAACCAAGCAATGGAACCAGTGGATAAAGGAGTGACAAAGGATGTGACAAAGATAAGAGAAGTTACATCGCGTCTCAATCAATTCTGAGAATAAGGGGGAGAAAAAGAGTATGTAGAAGTTGAAGAACATGTTCAGGATGATATTCCCCAATATTGAAGTTCTAGATTCAATCCCTCACATTACTACATGGTGAATGATGTTACCATCCGAGCTATTACCCGCCAAGTGCACATGAGCCTTTGAGTTGGAGTCCGTACTGCTAAAAATCCAATGACTCTCCTTAACCCACTTAAGAGCTGCCCAACCGTCATTAGAAGCACAAGGGTATCTATCCTCCGATGGACGCCTATAATCAGCAGAATTACCACAATATTACAATTGCTCGCAAGGCAGCAATGGAAAAGATTGTAAGCCAGTTTGAAATTAGAGATGAGGACCCATATGTTTAGACTTCTTCGGATACAAAAACATATCAAGCTAATGAACTGCTATTAATGGGAAATATAGTAATCTGTATCTAATGTTTTTCCTATTGATATAGAGAAAATTTAAAATGAACTTACAGTTATTAATATTATTACTTAGAAATAATTAAACCCTCAGGTGCAAAAAAGTAGTTAGAACCCTATGGCACTACACCCAAATTAAATCTAGTACACTCTAGCAAGGATGATAATTTGCCAACATAACTTACACACATCTTAAATCCCTGACCATAATTACTCTAACACCGTAAGAAATTCAAACTTCTAAACCTAAGAAACACATACCCAAATCCTAAAATTGAAACCCCACTAACACAGTTCATTCTTAATTCTAATATAAAATCGATAATTTAACATGTGATCAATCAAATATTGAGAAAGGGAGAGAGAGAGAGAAAGAAACAGGCAAAGTACCTTGGATTGTATTAGATGATTTTATCATTTCTTGGCATAAAAGTGGTACTCAGATTAATTGCACAAAAATACCATAATCCCAATGAGAGAGATGTCAGAGAGAAACAATGACGTGAGTGGATGGAGAAAGAAGAAGTGGAGAGAGATGAAAAAATGATGAATAGAGTGTGGCAAGAAAATGTTGTATTATAGAGGGAAGGAGAAGGAGAAAGAGAAAGGGGGCAACAAGATATGGAAGAAGTTTTTTTTTCTTTTTTTGGGTTTGTTGATAAAATGACTCTTCTATGTGTTGCAAATAATTTGAAATGCCATATACATAAATGAGGAAAATTTGGACGACAGTTTTTATAAAATACGACATATTATTTAGTTTACGCTAGGTAAATCTGTCAAGAATTTGATCAGTTTTACGACATATATAACCGTTCGTAATAGTTATGCACAAACGTCGTTAATAACCAATTTTCACGTAGTGACATTTAAATAAATGGGAACAAGCGAGGAACATTCATTGGAACTCTTCTGCAGTTCCTTAAAGACAGCAGTGATGTATTCGTTTGGACGTTTCATGAAATGCAAGGCATCAATTTCAATCTGGCATGCCATAAGCTTAATTTGAATGATAAAGCTAAAGCCGTCAAATAAAAATAATGAACTTTAGCACCAAGACAATGAGAAGAATTCAACAAGGAGATCGATGAACTTATTGAAGTTGGTTTTATCAGAAAAGCCAACTATCCAGAATGGATCTCAAACATTGTAGCAGCACCGAATCAAAACAGCAAGATCAGAGTATGCGTGGATTTCATGGACCTCAACAAATATACTCCGAAGGATAGTTTTCCACTTTCTAACATAAACCATATGTTCGATTCTACTGCGGGACACGAACTATTATCCATGATGGATACTGCGTTAGGGTACAATCAAATACCTCTGCTACCCGACGATCAAGAGAAAATAACTTTCATTACAGTGCATGGCCTGTATTGCTACAGGGTTATACCTTATAGTCTCTTGAATGCTGGAGCCACTTATCAAAGGTTGATGACACAGATGTTCAAAGACCATCTCGGAAATATGATGGAAGTATACATTGATGATATGTTGCGTAAAAGTCTCAAGAAGGAGAACCATATCGCAGATTTATACATAACTTTCAAAATTCTCTGTTTCTATAAAATGAGATTCAATCCTGACTAGTGCTAGTTCGGGGTTCAGTCTGGCAAATTCTTGGGACATTTGATCAGTAAGAAAGGCATAGAGACTAATCCAGATCGTATTCGTACAGTGTTATCTATGCCTTCTCCATAAACAAAGAAAGACGTACAAAAGCTAGTAGACAAGATAGCAGTAATAAATTGGTGTCAATGGTTATTTGACCTACTGCATGATGGGACAATGAAAAGAAACCTAAAAAAGATCTTGAGATCGAGTGGACTCTAGAATGTTAAGTAGAATTTCAAGAACTCAAATTTTATTTGGGCCAACAACCAGTGATGAATACACCTAAAGATGGAGAAGAACTCACCATATATCTTGCCATTACCGGCGAATCATTGAGTTCTATCCTCATTTGACTTGATGAGAAGATAGAGATACCTGTCTACTTCATTAGCAAAACTCTCACTCCAACAGAATCCTGGTATACCAAGATCATGAAACTGCTGCTAGCTCTCGTTTACACATCACATAAGTTAAAATAGTATTTCCAAGCCCACTCAGTTTGAGTCATGAAAAATTATCCTTTGCGCAAAATCTTGTCCAAGCGTGGGAAATCCAGACGAGTCTAGTAATGGTCGGTAACTCTTGGCGAGTATGACATACATTTCGAACTACGACATTCTAAAAAAATCAAACAGTAGCAAATTTTCTTGCAGACTTCCCAGTAGAAGATCCTGACTGGGAAGAAGATAGTACATAAATAAATGATGAACAGTTTTAAAGAAAAGTCCAACTGGATATCTCAAAATGGTTGGCGTCTTCTAACTGATGGTTCTGCCAGACCTGCAGGGTCAGGCATTGGCATCGTCCTTATTCCATCTTCCAATGACAAATTTGAAAAAATAATAAGATTCAACTTTGAAGCTACCAACAATGAGACCGAATATGAGGCATTAATTCACGGTCTAGATATGGCTCTAAAGATTAGAGTTTTTGAGTTATCTGTGTACACAGACTCTTTACTCATCGTGAACCATTATACAGGGAAGTTTCAGAATAATGGAAAAATTATTGATTATGCCACAGCAGTAGCCGACAAAATGTGTAGATTCTAGAAGGCTACCATTGAACATCTACCTCGCGATAAAAGCAAACATTCTGATTCCTTTGCCTATCTGGCGGGAGTTCTCAGAATAGAAGCTTGATATCTCAAGATCGAAGTAATATCCGCCCCCAACATTATCATCATAAGCTCAAATTCTGTTAATACTGGGGGCTTTGAAGAGGATGAAGACGATTAGCAACGACCTTCTCTCACATATATCGGATCCGAAAACAAGTTTAACGACGAACTCCCTAAAAATTATACTGAAAAAGGATATGTGCTTGATAATGCTAAGCGATACGTTGTGGCCGATAATTTATTTTATAAAATATCAGTCACAGGACCCGATCTCGAATGTTTATCGGATAATGATGCACTAAAATTCTTGCATGAATTTCACGAAGGCACTTGTGGGTCCCATGCAGTAGGACGATCTTTACCAAATTAAGCTCTTACTCAAGGAGTCTTTTGGCCTAAAATAAAAGCTTAATCCATCGAATATGCAAACAAGTATAATGTATGCTAACGATATGGACCCCAAATTTGAGCTCCAGTCTTGGAACTCCATTCTAGAAAAGTTGTTTGGCCGTTCAAAAGATGGGCCCTCGACCTTGTAGGAGAGTTCCCCACTATACCATGCAAAAGGAAGCAGCTCCTAGTAGCAACAGATTACTTCACCAAATGGGTGGATGCAGTTCCTTTGTGTCGCACACGTGAAAATGAAGTCATCAAGTTTATATGGGAAACCATCATAATACGGTTTGGCTACCCCCATCTCATCATAATCGATAATGGACCTCAGTTTGTTGGTTCTAGAGTCATTGAGTTCCTTAATCAACACAATATCATCCACTCTCCATCCAATCCATACTTCCCATACAATCGAACTATCGTCGATGGAATCCAAAAAATGTTTGACAGAGAAGAAGGGTATTTGGGTCCATGAATTACCGCATATGTTATGGGCATATCACATAATGCCTCGAGTATCGACTGGATGCACGCCATTCCTGTTGGAAAGATACCACCCAATATTATCACCCATTACGCGACCATACCATGACAGACGAAGAAAACGAATTCCAGTTGGCATGTAACATGAATTGGATCGAGGAAACTAGAGATAAATAAATCATGAACTTGGAAAGATACGACCAGACTTTGGCCAAATCTTATAACAAACGAGTTCATCATAGAGAGTTCAAAATTAAGGATCTAGTTCTACGAGAAGTCCCCAAACACAGAAAAGAAGTCAATGCAGGAAAATTCGCTAAAAATTGGGAAGGTCCTTTTATTATTATTGGAAAAAGTGGACTTGGCTCTTATGACCTTACCACAGAACTTGGGGAATGAGTGCCTAACCCTTGGAACACAAGGAGGTTAAAACTATATCGAAGATAATCTATCACTGTGTACTTTTCTAAATAAATCTATCATCTTGTACGTCGGTCTTACATTAATGAAATACTTATGTTTGATGGCTCTACATCAGAGTACTTTCTACTGTTTCATACAACCCTCTATCTAACATTCTCTGTACTTCAATCTTGCAACAATAAAATATTTGTGTTTGGTTGCACTACATTACGATACTTTTCTAATACATCATACAAGTACTCCTATATATAGATTACATGTCTAAACATCACAGATTATTAGTGGGTTCACCCAATTCAAATACATTACAAATCGTTTATTACTTTAATTTAATTTGATCACCTATTACATTACAGGTCATTTGTTACTTTTAGCCTAACTGATCATCTATTATATTACAGATCGTTGGTCACTTTAGCCATACTGATCTTCTATTACATTACTGATCGTTTGTTGCTTCAGCCAAATTGGTCTTCTATTACATTGCAGATCGTTTGTTGCTTCAGCCAAATTGATCTTTTTTTACATTACAAATCATTTGTTACTTCAACCAAATTGATATCCTATTACATCGCAGATCATTTGTTGCTTCAAGCCAACCCGATCTTTTAGTTTGTTGCTTCAGCTAAACTAACCTTATATTATATGACAGTAGCTCTATAAGACATCTACCAGGCATTGGCACCACAATTGGGTGATCAAAAGGTCTGTACAAATGCATACAAATCACTAATACTGCCATCAGTTTAAATTAAAAACTCTATCTACTGTATTTTCATTGTTGTAGTATGCTAGTTCCTTCTTGCAGTCATAGTACTTCATCAATCACTCGAGCTATCACTTGAAACATCAGGATGCATATCTCTATGTAAATTTTCCACTCAAAGTCGTCATTGCATGAACTCTGGTATCCTCCCAGTCACAATTTACTTTTCTTTTTTAACCTTACTCTTTGTAAGAACACCAATTTTTGCCATCATGTGATTCAAGTATTCAGATCGTATCAACTGCATCTCACACTGCTCACCATTAGTAACCAAGCTGTCATATACAATTTTGCTTTCCTTTTCCAGTCTCTTAAACTCGGACACGAAGCAGGAGAGTACTGCCGTCATCTCTCTCTCATGCGCATTGCTTAACTCATATTTGACCTTATCAGGAAGAACAAGCTCGAAAAGTTTTTCTTTAGCCTCCTTCAACATAGCTTCCAAACATTTGCAGTGTTCTTCCACAGCTCATTTTTTATTCAACGTCGCATCATTACGGCCTTCCATTATCGACATAAACTCATCCATATTTGCCACCAAGTCTGCCGATTCTTCTATGCGAACTTGATTACACTTCCTCTCTGACACTTCTGCCTCAAAACTTATTTTAGCCTTGAAAAGATCCGCCTTTAATTTGGTCTTCGCATCACGCAGTTCCCCATTTCTAATTTATATTTCAAAATGTCTAATCTCAACGTTTGAATGTTATGTTCTAAAGCACAGATCGTGATCCAATCCTTATTCATTATTTTGTTCTATTTACTATTGGCCTCTTCTATATCTTTTAACATCATGTTCGTAATATACCATAATACTTCAAATTTACGAGCATGATCATTTTCCTCTTCGATAGCTGCTCCCGCATCTAATCTCTTCGCTTCAAGCGTGTTTATCTAAAATTTCAAGTCTTTCACATTATTTTCTTCCTTCTCTAGCATCCCCAATAACTTTATAATTTTAGTTTGCGCAGATGTCAACTCCGCCCCTTGTTGGTTGATTTGTACCGAAGTACCCAGAATTTCCACATCCTTTTTCCTTATAACTTCTTTTAATCCCTCCATCTTTATCAGTTTAATGGCTATCTCAGCATCTTTATCTTTCAGTTGTTCGGTCAAACGAGCAACTGCGCTTCGTTCTTCTACTATTATCACCTATATCTTCTTTTTTAAATCAGTAACATTTCTTATTATTTCCTATTGGAGATTCAGATAAACATTCTATTTTTCATTTGAAGCATGAAACTTTTCATACTGCTTTTGAACCTCTGTCAGTTCACCCTGCAGCAATAGTTAACATTCACATAACTGCTAATTTACATATTCAAACATATTACCTATCACAGTGAACAAAAGTTTACTCAAGAAAATAATATTTGAGTAATATTGATACATTGATCTTTCTATATAGTCATCACAGAGAACAAATTTTGGTCAAGATCAAAAACATTTTACAATGATCTAATGTACATGCAAGTTCAGTAAGTAACTGAACTAATCTACTTTCACTTTTTTGAGCTACGAAAGGGTTGCCCCTTGTTTCTCGTACTCTTTGAGTTTTCTACTCAAACATCGATAGGATCCATAAAGGTCACAACCTCTTGTTGGCATTGCTTTCGCCGTGACCATGGTACCAGGCGCTCGACCACCTCATCGTCCTCTTCTGAGATATTTTCTCTCGGTCTAGGAATGGGTTTTTCAACAACCTTTTCCTCCTCATCTTTTGTAGGCCACATATTTTCCGCTTCTGCATTCTTCAAATCAAAATCCTTCCCGCAATCCATTACGAACTTTTAAAATTCATTTTCTACCCTCGCCAACTCCCCTCTATAAAAATCAATCACACTTTCTATATGACGCTCGTACTCCATTCGAGCTGCAGTTTTTGCTCGTGAAGGATACAAATGCTCCTTCAGCTGCATTTGTACCCTGTGTAGATGCTTATACATTTCCTTTTGCAATATATCTAAAGCCCTCACATCACCTTCTACCTTCTTTCGAATAGTTACTTCTTTTGACAATTGCGTCGCTAAAGACATTTTTTGCTCCATATGTTGCGATAATACATCTTGCAATTCTTTTAATTTACCCTCTAATTTCTGTTGAACCTCTATTTTCTCTTTCCTATTCTTGAAAAACACAATCCTCATTGCCCTTCGGTTTTACTTAAAGCTGAAATCATTAGGTAAAGGTTCTACATCACCACATATAACGGATACCCCAGCTCGCGCTAAACATTTTTTTGCATTTACACTATGACGATTACGTGCTTCTTGAGCTAGAATTATCACTCAAGATGGGTCAGGTACTACACCGTTTTACTTAAAAAGCTCTATATAAGCTTCTTTTAAACTGTTTACTCTCTACTTTGACCTCAAAATATAATGTCCGAGCTATCAATAAGCTTTGACACCTAGCCTTATCACTTGGGCTATTAAAACAGGTCAACTTTTTTTCTTCCTTTCTTAAAACCTCATCCCTTTATATTTTTATCTTAGCATATCTACACTGGAGGTCATATAATTCTTTAAAGTTTTTCTCTGAGTTAGATTTAAACTGCTTTTTCTTATAATCAATTTTATTAAATACCTGTTGTACATGAGCCACCAAATCCCTTACTCTACCCAACGATCTCTCCAGGTCTAAAATACTTTTTCTCAATCGATCTACCTCATACAATGATTTCAAATATCTTGTTATCATACAAACATTAAAGGAGAGCATATTAAAAAGCGTCTATCAAACTTAATAGTTTACGGCTATACATAGTACAATCCCATCAAAGTCAAACGAACAAAATAGTTCGACACAGAATATCATAGTATGATTAAAGATTCCTATTGATTTTTACCTCGGATGGAGGATCTAATATCTTATCTGCAGCTAAAACTGGTTCGGCGGGCGAAGTAGATACATTGGCTGGACCAACAACATCAGCCACCACTTCGTCCTCTACATATGAAGGAAAGATTATCTCATTGTATTTGCCAGTTCGGCCCAAATCTACATCAACAACAGTCAACCCAAAGCTATAAAAAGATTGGACAAAGCAATTTCTTTCCACCCGTAATGCATTACAGGCTCGTGACATAACCCCATCATGCTTGGACAACTTTGTGTACCGAGCTTCAGCAGCCTTTGCGTCTTCAACCCTTTCCTTTTTCTCTATCTTGAGCTCATTTTTGAGCTTCTTTACTTAAGCCGTTTGAGCATCTAACCTAAGAGTAAGATCTCTGAACTCCTAGCTCCTCTTATCAATAAACTTAGTCTCCTCCTTCATCAGCATCGAGAACTGTCAATACAAAAAGACAAGTTTAGAACAACATATCATATTCCAAATATAGCACATTAAAGATTTCAATACATACCACGAAAGTATGTTCTTGATATACCTCATCGAGATGCTACGGATTAGTCCCCTCCATCGTCCAGTATTGTTGCTCCAGCTCTCTCATCTTGGCCATTACCTTGGCATTCGTACGAGTACTACCCTCATCCTCATGCCTTTTTCTTTTCAACAAACTCTTCTCTGCATCCAAAGGAGTAACTTTACTCACTTCCTGCCTCTCCACCACATCTCCAACAGTAAGTTTAACGATCTCTTTGTCTGGGATCATCACCTCAGTAGCAAGCATAGTTTCCAGAGCTAGTTTTCTTGACCTCCGAGTCGTCCGTTTTACATTCATATTTTTTGGTGCAGGTGGAGGAAGACTAGTGACATCATCAACAGACAAACGAGCCTTCTTCTCAGCCATAACTCGATTTTCGTGAGCTCGCTAAACTTTGGGAACTATAGAATCTACCCTCTTATCCCTTTAGATACCTAACTTACCAAGTACTTGCTTTAACATAACTTTATCATGAGCTACGCAATCAAACAAGCTGGTATTATCAGGCACCGATATAGGATTGGGACCTGATAAACAAGAAATAAGATAATGTTTGGTAGCTCGAAGACATGCTGATGGTTGGTCAAAGTTGACAAATGTTACTTACTCAGATTATAATATTTATGGTTCAAGATGAGCGCCGGTTCATCTAGAACCTGCATACAGTTGCCCCCTACCCATACAAGGTGGTCATTCCATAGTCTACCAGCCGATTCAAAGTTAATTTTTTTTTGCCTAGACGAATCACTATATAGATAACCACTATTATGACTTTTGACGAACTTCCATTTATAAAATTTTAGAACGTCATCTGCTTCAAACTTCTTGGCAGTCCCTTCTCTTTTCTATTTATCATTCAGTACATATCCTTATCATCTCATACACATTCCCATTCTGTTGGGCAGGATAGCACTGCAATGCATTCATAACCCCTTTCTAAAAGAAGGGCAGAGGAATTATAAGGCAATAAACAACCTGATTTAGATAACATAAAAACCCACCATTTGAGTCTGCTAACCCAACACCATTATAGTACAAGATTTTAACATCCTTACTAATCTCTTTATCCTTTTCCACTTATCCAAATAGGGAACTTGATAGTATACCGCCTCCTCCCCTTTTCCTGGGCATAGGCCACCTTGGTCCGTTATATAGTTTCCTCATTCCTCTTGTAATTTCCTTTTACATTTCAGAAGTTTCATTATTATATCTACTCCCTTAGGATATATGAAAAATAATTTTTCTTTCTCTTTTGTATCCTCTTTTTCTATAACTTTCTCAACTTTATTGGATTCCCCAACCTCTACACCTACAGTAAAATTTATCTTATCTACAGTCTCCTCCATTACATTACAATCGTCCTCCCTCCTCGACGATGATGTTTCCTCTGAACTTGATGCTACTACAAATTTACTCATGAGATTTATAGGTTTTGAACGCATACTGGACCTACAGATACACAAAATATTTTATCATTATCTCTACGTTACATGCTACTCCTTACACACAGTAAAAATAACCATACCCATGTTTCTACCCTATCAACACGTTTATTTTCCAATTTCCCAAAATAACAAATAATCATTTCAATTTTCCCTCTTCTTCTCCAAAAAACTTTTTTCTCTCTCTGCAGTCTATTCATCTACCCAATACTTGTGTACTACAGAACATTACAGGCAATTACTCAAAATATTAAAACTCTACATTCTCAATTTTGTTCTCTCTAAATCAAAAGTGATGAACATACAACATCATATACAAATTATAGCATATAGAAACAATCCAGAAGTATCTATCACTAACCTGTACTCGAAGAGTCGTAATCTTCTGCTTTACCTGAACGTTTCACAGAGATTGATTGCTCTTGTCGTTTATCCAACAATTTTTCTCAACAGATGTAGCCTTCCCTAATAAATCACACTCAGAACTCAAGCGTCTCTTCTCTATGAAGATATGGGTTACACCACTTTTCTCTATCTCTATAACTGTAGATAATTTATGAGGGAGAGAAATACGAGTTTTTATACTATCCCTCGGTTTATGAAATGACGGCTCCATCAGACACGTGTTAGTTACCCCTACTGTCTCTGCAGGCACGTATTTTTGTCTTACAACATCATGACTTTTATGATAACGTCTACTGTCATCACGTCTATCTCTATTATCTCTCATTAAAAAAATCTATCCCTCTTTCCCAGAGCAGTATACACGACCAATCACCTTATTTTTATACTATACCAAGATAGTATGACATTCCTAAAATAGCTGAATATTTAAATTCAAAATTATCTACACAGTTGTTAAAATCACACAGCTGTCATCTACAATATCTACCACATAAACAGTGAAACATAATACTTTATTATTATTTATTTTAGTTTGCAGCATCAACTTGCTTCGCTTTACAATTAACAGAGTACCAAAATTGATTTTTGAGTTATCACAGTTTAAAATTTTAGTCACATATAGCTTCATTTAAAATAGCCCAGAAGATTCATCACACCATATGGTATTATCTTCCCTCCTGCTATTCTCCCATCTTCTTTAGCAAGCTTGTCCCATGCGATCTCACGAACAGCTTCTTCTCGTATAGTTGCATCCAATAACAACTCACGAAATGCATCACACCAAAAAAATTGATCAACCTCTGCACGCCTATCTTCATTATCTAAACCATTTAATTTGAATAACCACCTGGGAAGTACAGTATCATAAGGCAAATGACGAAAGTATCATTCATGAAGTTCAGTGACCTTGATATGGAGCCTACCTTCTACTGCATGATGCACACGCTGAGAGCGCGTCCTCTCCATGGTCACTCATTCTACCTCAACAACAAAATTTTCTCTGGAAAATGATACAAGACATAAGAACCAAGGTTCACTACTTTATATAGCCAAAATGAAGATCTCTAAAAATCCAAGTCACCCTGCAGATTTTGCTGAAAGATATATGACACAAATTTTTAGAAACACAAATATCAGCAGAAACCAAAAAATATTGTGATAGGTCATACTTTCCATGTTATGAAATATTTCCTTTGATTTTATGCATACATATATGGAGATCAAGTCAAGCATGTCCAATGATAACACCTATAGGCATATATTTGTTTCTTCCATACGGCCAGACATTGTCCAGTCAGTTTGAATCAGTAGCTCGCAGACATCCACTAACCCTTACAACTACCCAATTATCTTAAACCAATTGTGTACTTACTTTCACCATGCAACCTCTTTACATTCCTGAACTCCTTTATTTTTCATCATCTCAAAAAACTCCTCCACCACTGTCTTTTCCACCATAACTGTATCCCCCGGTGACAGAGAAGGAAGAAGGGCCCTATTTCTTAGACAGGACCACTCACCAGTAGGGTACCGATGAGACTTACCTGGACGAATGCCTGCCGCTTCATCTTTAGTTTTAACAGCTTCCTCCGCCAGTAGCCGCAGTCCATTTTGATACTCCGCCTCTGATGCCAACCAATAGAGAAAATGCACCATCTGGAAATGGTCATCCTCTACCTCTAACACCTCCTCATAGGACATCCTGTGAAAGGTAAGGGACACTAGAATTAACATCGGTAGGTACAAAGGTTGATGACCAAAGTATCTGACATAGAATTCTTCCATCTTCATTCAAATCCTAGCCTTCCGAGACTGTTGCCTTGTCGTTACCATGTTCTCAGCACTCAGAAGTTTCTAAAGTGCAGTAAAACAGTTAACACAAGAAAGATACAAAAGAAAATTTAGGAGGAGTGCTTGGTTTATCACACACCAATTAGAATACTCTTTATACTGCGGTCAACATTAAAGTCGACTCTTCAAATTTCCAACGTCAAGAGGATTTCCCATGCAACAAATTGACTAAAACCATTGGTTCTAGAAAACCCAAAAGACACAAATAGATATTCATGAATATACTTTAGAAATGATTCCCAGGTATTAATTGTAGTATTAAATAAAGTTTCTTGACCAACACCACTCGCCCACAATGTTCTCGTACTATTGGCTAAGAGGGGGCGGCTGTAGTGGCTTATTTTGCATCTCAGACTCATGCTTTATCTTCAACTATCATACAACCACTCGACCTTATCAACATAACACGTGACTCTATTAAAGGCATATTACGGTTACAAAGTTCTAGTCATTACTTTTGACCTCTACATCAATAGTTTGAGTTAAGCAAACGTACTATCATCAATGAAGCCGTTATAAAACCACAAAAATCAAAATGTTAAACAATCAAATAAAAGATTATCAAATACATATTGTAATGTCCATCATTAAGGATAATAATGGTCGTCAAATGGTCATATTATAAGACCTATAATAGGACCAGAGAATTTAAGATGGAAGACGGATAAATGCTCACTCAAACTCTATACTAAAATACTCAGAGCATCTCTTGTAATATTTAACATCTATCAATAAACTTCTCTCTTTTTAAATCCTCAGGATAGGTTGTGGTTTTTAACCTATTTAAAAGTTTTCTATGCTAAACTTTGTACTAGTATTCATCCATTATTCATTTAGACGCTCTGAATATCCTTGGTGTAAAGGTAAAGTTCAAGATGCGAAATTAAGCTATTACACCATGCTTATGAAAAACTTGAAGGATATGCACCCTAATGATGTTGATACCTATCCCATAAACTAGAATATAAAGTGGTTGAAACCTTCAAAGAGCAAAGAAGAATAAGTCAAAGACACTTTACCCACAAACGGACAGTTACAGAAATTGTAGGGACCTGTCCTTTGAGTTTCTATACTAATAACTACCAAATTGCTAGACTCACCAAAACCTGGAGGTCATGCATTCTATCAACGTGACACCTGGACCACGAACTGAGAAGTGACGTGGTTCAAGCCCTCCAAGGATATAGAAGAATGAGTCAAATATACCTGTCCCCACAAACTGGTAGTTGTAGGAATGACCTTCACAAGCTTTGTCACTCTTCCACCAATCCAGGAGAACATGCTGCAAACAACGAGCTAAGGATAAGATTTATAA
>JACGCM010001435.1:0-26230 GCA_014058105.1 Kingdonia uniflora | reverse complement strand
AGAAGTGGGTAATGATAATGTACACTCAACGGGATTTTTTATGATTAAGCATAGTTGATTGAAGGACTATTCACTGGAAGACGGACAGTCAGATTGGCTTAGTACAAGTTAATTGAAATGTTCTTCACCCCCAATTATGAGGTACCAAAAAAGAAGCTATAGTTTTTATAAATATGCACAAAAAAAAGAAAGAGTCTGAGATGGAAACTTTTGAGAATGAATATAGCAAGGTCGTTTCTCTATACTCTAGAAACTTTCTGGAATGGGATCCAGATGAAAAATAGGTTAGGCAAGTTTTTGGAAGGGAAAGTTGCAATAGTGAGAAATGATAAATTTTTTGGAAGCTTTATACAATTTCTATTTGATTAAGGAGATATATCTTTTGTTATTAATACAGTGAAGTATCCAAAGAATATTGCCGGATATATGCCGTTCTTGGATGCACAAAAAAATGCTAAAGGATACAATAGTGCTACAATGGTGTACCAGAGAAGCAGCGGGCGTTGGTTTTCCAGTAAAAAAGGTGAGATAACGAGGGACATGTCTCGTGTAATATCAACGCTTTATTGATACCCGTTGTCTTCGTATACTTTGACAACATGGAATTGCATCCCTAAACTTTCTTGGCACAACCACGTCATCTCTCTGTGCACTATTCATTGAGGGATCATTCAAGGTGCATTATAGAAAAATATATTAGATATGACTTAAATCAAAGAGAAAATGCATAAAACTTCCAAAAAAAATATAATTTCACGATTGAAATTTTCCTTCAAAAATAGTCTTAACGTTTTTCCTCCGCTCCCAATTCCATACAGCTTTTAAGAGTAATTAAAGAAAAGACTACATATAATCTCGAGGAGTTTTACAATCTAAAAAAATCTATATATTTTTTTGCGTATATTATAAAAGTTATAAACGTTACTTTCTTGTTCCAACTTAGGGGGCAAGGTAACATTTAAATCAAACGTGCATTTAAGCAATCTGATGTCGTATTCATAAAAATTTATTCAAATCCAATAAAGCTGAATCAAACAAAGGCGTTGAGTATTAGTAGACATTACCTACGCCACACATAACACAAAATTACAGAAGGACTGGGTTTTGTATCGAGTATTAAGGAGTTGATAATGAACATTTGATAAGTTCGTAATAAGTTGGGATTTTGCTGTAATGTACATAGCTTATGACAATTCATAGCAATTAGTTTTGTACTTGAATCACAATTATAGTTTTTTAGAGGATTAAGGGGATTTATGGTATTTAGTAGTGGCTTGAGCTTGAAACATCTTAGTATAATTTTAAATTAACATAACATAAGTTATAGAAAAATGGGTTTTGCCCTCGAGCTATTAAAGGATTTGATAATGAAACATTTGATAAGTGTATACGAGTTGAGTTTTGTGTAATGTACATAGCTTATGATATCTCATAGCAATTATTTTGTACTTGGAATCACAATTTATGGTTCTTTTAGTAGTTGATTGAGGGATATATGGTTCTTTTAGTAGTGGATTGAGCTTAAAATATTTGGTATTTATTATTTTAAAATTTGACAAGTGATTCAAGTTAGGGAATGTATTTTTTTATGATTAATTTTGGACTAATTTTTTTAATAATATATGGTTTGCCGAAATGCGTAATATGGTCCAATGTATTTCATTGAAAATCTATGTGTACCTCCATATATCATAGATACACAGAATTTGTAAGATGCACGTCGGTTCAAAATGTGGGCAAAAGCAGACAACTTTATAGCCCAAGTTAAGGTCATCTGTGCTTTGCAATTAATTTGTAGGCAAATTGACCTGCACAAGGTTTATGTTTATTATAAGCCGAATAGATCAACAGTTTGTAGGATCTAATTTGTAGCAAAACATAACACACTAAGTACCTGGAAGTGATTTTTCTTGCAAATGATTTGCACCTCAGAGGGCCTAGGTATCTAAAACTTTTTCCTCCTTTTTTTTTTGCTGCAAAATAAACTGTATCTATAAAAGAACCAAGAAAAGGGAACAACATATACCACACAAACAGGCTAAGATGACAGACCCCGGAACCCATCAGTCAAATCTAAAATACTATCTAAAAAGGTTCTCCACTTTAAGAAATTAGGGTCTCCCTATAAAAGTCTCTTTAATACTTTCACAAAGCAAACAACCTCTTTTAGACATTTCATCAGCTCCAAAGTTAGCTTCCCTCCAAATAGAAGAGAATCTGATAGTAATATACTATACCTTCACAACTTCCACCTTGAAATGAGCAACCAAGGTATCTCTTCACTTTGAAAAGCAATAGTAGCTGCATAATCCAATTCAGCCCATGCCACTTTCCACCCAAAAGAAGAACAAAACTCTAGTCCGTTAAGAACAGCAAAGAAACTAGGGACTATGCCCAAACCAACAGACACAGCTCCAAGGACATTACCAGGGTGATCTCTAATAACACCCCAGTACCTCCTTTGCCAGGATTACCTAAAGCAGCTCCATCAATCAGAGTTAAGTTTAACTTCACCAACATTGGGGAACACCTCTTCACACTTCTAATTTCTGAGCCCTTTTGAACCTTGAAGGAACCCTCAATGCTTTAGTAACACTGAGCTCCACAACACAGTTCCTCATATGGCCTTTAGACAGAGAAGCAAAATCCTAAATGGTTTGTAACATGCTATTTTTAATCTTGTTTTCACTCCAAACAGTCCCATGAAACACTATAGCATTTCTGGTAAACCATAGAACTTGGCAAGACCTCCAAAGAGATTTCTCATATTAAAAACAGGAAGAGAAGTTAAGAACAACCCTGCAATCCAAGACCAGAAGATGGTCACTTTAGGACAGTCCCAAAGGAGATGTGCCATAGTTTCAGCTGCAGCATGACAGAACAGCACCAAGAGTAGGAAACAACACCCTTTTTGAAGAGTACATCATCAATAGCCAGTGAACCATGACAAACCTTCCACCCAAAAGCAAAGTTCTAGGATGGACAAAGCTCCTCCAACATACTTGCACCACCAACAAACAATAGGTCTCCTTCTCACAGTATTAAAAGCAAACTTACAAAAAACTGACCTCTCAAATCAGGTTTGCACACCAACTTATCCTGAAAGTTACTTACTAAAGGAATGTTGACAACATTAATGTTAACATCAGACAAAACATGGGCCATCGAGCTGTCAAAGCTCCGCCATTAACAATCAGCTCACTCAAGCAGTTAGAAGTGACCTTCCAGTCTTTCAGATCAGGCAGAGCTTCCTTAATGGACAAACAGACCCCCATCTATCTTGCCAAAGCTCAATACTTGAACCATCACCTATAACCCAACCAGAATGCTGAGTAACCTTAGAATACAGACAACATAGAAGAGCCCCCCCCCCCCCCCCCCCCCCCCCTCTCATCAAAAGGTCTACACACTTTCTCCCAAGCAATAAAGTGCATCTTTCGCACATAGGGGTTACCTGACCAGAAAAATTCCTAAGGACTTTCTTCCCTTCCTTGATAACACTAGAGACAACTTGTACACTCATATTGTATACAGGGATGGTACTCAAAACAGGCTTAACAAGGGTAGCTCTCCCTGAAAAGAAGGCAATTTGCCAACCTAACTGTTAGTTCTAGCTCTCACCTTCTCCACCAAGGGACACACCATTCGTCTAACAACTTTGCCATGAAAAGAGGGACGCCCAAGTACTTTCCAGGCAAAGCACTTTCTTTAAAATAAAAAAGATTATGAATCTCTTGCTTTCTAAGGGAAGTGACAGACCTATAAAATTCTGCTTTTATATTTGCTAATGACTTGACCAACAACAAGTTGGTATCTCTTAAACAACGTTAAAACAACTTTGAGTCCCTTCTATCTCCCTTTAGCAAAAACAATAATGCCATCTACAAAAAGAAGATGACTAGGACCATGACAACCCTTAAGAAAAACCATAGGCTTAACAAGACCACATCTCAAAAAATGTAAACCTCTACTTAGCCCATCCTCAGCTAAAGCAAAGAGCAAGGGGGAGAGAAGATCCCCTTGCCTAATGTCACGCCCCCAAAATTCGCTTCTTAATAATCTATTGAGAACACGAATTCGGAGGTGTAACGTCGGGCATCTCGAAGATGAACCCTAAAAGACGTACTACAATCTAAATATAAATCGCAAATACGTCTACTACAATAATAAACTACGCAACGGAAGAAAAATCTAAAAAAGATAGAAATGATTACCAACAGGTAACTAGAACTTCACAACTGGCAAGTTAGCTTACTCCAACTCACTATTATCGCTACTGCAACGATTCAAAAAATATATGCACAAGGCGTAAGCAAGCAACGCCCAACAAGTACAAATATCTTAGGTCATAAGACATAACAGACTAAGATAATCTCAGTTAAGAGACATGAAGAACCCAAGGGAAGTATAGGGGAATATTAACCAAGCTAGGAGTCCTAAGGAAGACAGTTCAAGTAAAACTAGAAATACCAATACGATAGCAACGATAGCCTAAACTTAGATCTAACTACTACGATCTAAGAGGTACCGTAGATGTGGAAAGAGAATTAGCAAGTCAAGTAAATATGGTCACTTTTAATTCAGTGGGACCACACTCTCGCACATTTCTATATCTAACAAAAGCGTATCCCTTATTGTCGAGCAAGGGATTGGCAGATTTCTTTTTATTGAGCCAGGAATTAGTGGGTAACACACCTGATCAGGGTGCTCAAGGAATTTCAACCTACAGGTCTAAAGCCTGATTTATTTTCACTTTTAGGCATCTCTGCCCACGGGAGTATTCACAAAGAATGACAAGGCCGATAGGTAACTTTTCACTTTTAGGGGTCTATGCCCACAAGAAGTATTCACAAAGAATATCAAGGCCGATAGGTAACTGAAGTATAATGTAGGGGCTTGCAACCCTGGGACACTGACTAACAGTAACCGAATCTTTTGTTTAGGGAATCGAACGCCAATGACCGTAATAGTATAGCCCTACTGTGTACATTAACTCGAAGTCGTCTAGCGGAATGGAAATGAAGAGGTTTGAGTCCTAGAAGAATCAAATGATATGTTTGCCCTTGTCTAATCAATATCTGGAACTATATCAAAAGACCTACCGCTTTTATAATCAGATGATCTATCTACCCTCACTTTAATAACAAGTGGGGACTCTATCAAATGAAGTAAAGCTCCAACATCCAATGATCTATCTGTCGCCTAGCAAGTACGACTATATCGAAGGGAGTTTAAACACGAAAGCAAATCTAAGTTGCGTACTACCAACTCGTGGAAAATCTATAGTTACGTTTAACTATCATGGAAGACATACCAAGGAATTATCTAAGTTGCTCTAGAATAAAAGACTCACTCAAATTTTCATTTAGTACAAAGTTCTTATCGCCAACACAATATCTTGCGATGATTATTAAACCACACTGATACAACCATCATATTAGAACAACCTCATAAATAGTATAGGAAACCACTATTTCCAAGTCTCCAATTCCAAACTAACAAGGCAAAGGTTTAGATCTAAAATCACACATTGAGCTTCATGGTTCAAGATATAATCCCCAAACATATGTGCTAAAATATACTTAACATGAATTTATTAATTGGTGACAAGAACATCAGTCACAATGCGAACTGGAGCATCAATAACTAAACAAGATAGATTATATGAACATGGAATCAAGTAAACCAAAAGAATAATTTATGCAGGTGTGAATTCATTCTCTAATCGTGGCATATGAGAACCTCATGTATAATCGATTGAGGGAAGATTGCTTGTTGACGGTGATTCAATATTCAATGTAGATCATGTTGAATTATCTTCTCCACAACACTCTCTTTATAATATAATTGGATTGGGATAAGTAAATTATGGCAGAATTTCAGGACTGTGGTTGAGAGCTTTTGCTAGAATTCTTTGGTTTCTACGTAGGGTTTAACCGATTAGAATTAACAGGTTGTTTGGTGGCTCAGATTTCCAAGGTAAGTAGGAGTCTTAGTGACTGATTTCTAGGAGAAAAGAAAAAATTTTCAAGGCCATAATCGTTGAGGAAATTAAGGCTTTTAGTTGGAGAAAAAGAATGAGATGAGAGGGATGACAGTGAAAACAAAAAACTTAAAAGGTAGGGATTCCATAAGACATGGTGCAACATAAGTAAACAGAGATTATACACATTAAGGGCATCATGAGCCGAACTAAAAATGTGGGTTGCCACAAGGGCCTCCATTAACAAAAACAGACACATGAGAACTATGCAGAATAGGTAGCTAAAACTCTTGAGCCTAGAAGTGATTTCTATTTTGCCATGTCATCATTTTTAATCATTCTTGTCATGCCACGCATGTACTTTTTTACCCATAAAGAATTTGGTCCAAGTCGCAACTTTGCGAAACTCTTCCCATGATTTCCCTCCTCTGTTTAATCTTAATTCATTGTTCCCATTTCTCTCTCTCTGCAGAGCATTCAAACTCAAGAATAATAATGCCAAATCTCTCTCTCTCTTTATCTATCTCTACAACTCTATGTTCTTTTGATCTTATCGGTTGTTAATGTTTTATCTCTAATGTCAATGTCAAACGCTGCCGTCACACAAGACCCTTTATCATCAAGACGAAATTGGCAAAGAAAATGAGGCAAAATATGCCAATCTCACGACAAGAAGAGCATGTATCTCTCTCTCTCTCAAATTACAATAATTTTGAAATTACTGCAATATTCCTACATTGCACTCCCTATAAGGCATTTTTTATATGTATAGCTACTATTGAAACACATCAAAGTTTATAACTTGCATATATACCTACTGGGATTGAACTTAACTCGAAGCATCAACTCTGCAAAAAAATGTTATTTTCTCGCTCATCATGCCAACCCTGGCTTTCATGGTTTCTTAATTCTCTGAATATATATGTCGGCATGAAACCTACCATTTACTAGACTTTAGCTAGCCAATTTATGAGGACCAAAAAATTAAGATAAATATGTATTATGGGTAGAGGAGTTGGTTTTATGAGAAGAAGCAAACCAGTTATCCTATGACGGTGTTAAGAATATCGGGAGGTGTAAGATATAATTTTTGTAGAGTTTATCATGTGGTTTTTTCTTCTTAGGTATCTAGAATTGCACGTCTCTTAGTTAGCCTTCTATAAGATACTTTCATGGCAGAAATCCTGTAAGTAGAGGCCGTCTAATATTAAATCACTTAAGTTTGGACGTTTTCTTCATATATCAGATTATTCATGTTTTAAGAAAATGATTTAAAAATGCCGATATTCTGGATATCATATTCCCTTAAATATGTCTATTTGATCTTAATGTTTTTTAGGGCATTCTTTTTGTTGTCACAAAAATTCAAAATTACTCTTCACTATTTCCATCCACCATTTTCTCGCCCTTATCAACTTTTTCTTTTGTTCAAATGGGATACCTTTAGCATATAGCAAAGAGGTGTTTAAAATTCACACCTCTCTTCATCATTGAGATTACAAAACCATGTCCCTATAGAAAATACACCATTAGGGAGTGTTGGATAGATTTTGTTACTTTTGAGAAGGATAGTGTGTTTCAAAAGGTTTAGCAGGAAATAGACAAGAAAAATATTATTAAAGTATGTGTTGTGAACTTAGTTCCATGCCGATTTGCAACATGGTTCCCGCTGAGTATCCCATGTAAGCAGTTCTTTCCTCTATTTACTTTAATGATAATATAGTAAGACATGAGTTTCTTTTTTGATTTTACTGTGTTTATGAATGTAACACTGCACAACCAAGAACCATAAAAGAAAGTAAAATATGAATTGAATATATATTTTATTAAACCCAAATCATCTTTAATTTCATTAATATTGATTTTTTTCCCTTATAAATTAGAGTTCATTTGGTATGTATGTCATTATGATAAAGATAACCTATTTGACAATGTTAAGCTTTCATCATCTTATGAATTTTGATATTTTCCAGGTTTTAGATGACAGTGATCTCATCCAAAGGAGGCTACATACTGGATCATCAAGGACGAGTTGATATTAGATGGCGGACCATCTGAAATAGTTGTATCAGTTGGCTATGTTTGGTATGAATTGCTACTAATTTGAATCTTTGTCATGATGTTTAGAGTGGCAATTCTTGGTCATTGGTGTTTAGAGTGGCAATTCTTGGTCATTGGTGTTTTCTTGCAGAAATAATAAATTAGAGTAGTGTAATATATAATTGATATTAATTGGCGTGCACCGGAGTATTAGTTTTCCCTTCTTTTTTTTCCACTTTCGTATTAATCGGTGAATAGTTAATTTCCATTAGGTTGTGGGACTACTGTCCAATTTACATTTTGAAGGCAAGACCTTTTCGCGGGATATCAAGAGGAAATGAGACGATAAGATTGTTGTAGTAGGTATTGTGCGTTGGGCCAAAAGATTGAGTAATACAATGAGGATTTTTTTTATCGAAACTAATAAAAAGATAAGAGTTTCGATAAACAAATTATGATGAAACTAGATTATAAAAATAAGAACCAAAAACAAAGCAAAGTGTGTTATTAGGCTACCAATAACCTCCTCGAGTTGACTGTTTCTGGTATTGAGGGAGAGAGACAAAGAGCTCCTAGTAATTGCTTATTCATATTGCATATTTAGCTTAAATGAAAATGCGCTTGAAAATAAGATTTTGTATGTCTTCATTTCAAGAGATGGTGTTTCAAACCCACCAAGATCCTATAGTCCAAAATGTGATACAATAAAGCCTCTTTTTTTTTTTCTAATGTTCTATGGGCTTTGACATGCAACTCATCTTAATTTCCCAAATCATTCATGATTCATATTTTCTCAATTAGTATAACCTGTTCATTGGAGATTAAACTCTTTCTCCTTAAGGCTCTTTTGACAAAATTTCATGGGTATTCACTCAAAATGATGTGCCATGCAAGTTTTCTTTTTCCCTGAAGATTGAAACATAATTTTTCAATACTTTTTCAAGGGTTTTTCCTCATTAGTTTGACATGATTTGGTTACCTTCGTTGTCGTGCAATTTAAAGTCTTTTCTTAATTCAAAGATGCACATATATGGCAGATTGCAGAATTCTGAACTCTTAATCCTTAATTTTCAGTAGAGAGATGATCATATGTGTGGTTCATGTTCTTAAGCTCAAAGAGAGTTATCCATTACGAATGTAGAAACATGAGGTACGTTTTCACATTGTTTTAGCTTAACTAAAAATGGAAAAAAGACCATTTATTATTGGTCAACATAGCCAATTTAAAAACATAGCTTTAGAACTTTATTTGTATATAATGGTTTTCCTCTCATATTTTGCTTCTGTTATTCCCTTATTATTTTCTTACTTAAAATCTAAGAAATCGACCCATTATATGTAGATTCAGAACAAATGATTACGTCATGGTTTACTGAATTTACTCTTAACCTTTCTATCTTCTGACTAGGGTACACACTTTTATTGTTCACACTTCACAAAGGTTTAGGTGGATTTCTTTGAGTAGGTGCATTGTCTTTTGCTTTGCTTCTTTCTTATGTGAGACGATGCTTCTCCAAAACAAATGATTTCTAGAGTAGATTAACATTTTTCTTTCTTATTTGAAGATAACTTACCTAATTATATGCGGAAAGTTTGTGAAATTGGAAATGTCTCCGTTACTTTCAGCCATTAACAATTTGACAATCTTAATTCCCATTATGCAGGTTTTCTTAGATCATAGCTAGAATTTTCTTTGATTTTGAGCCGGGGACTTTTGATAGCTAACCAAGCTTTCTAGCTCGTAAAATTTCACCAGAAGTTTGCCATGTTTAGGCAAAGAATTATTTGGGGATGGTAGATGGATTTGGTGAAACTAAGCCATAGTTATAAATCCATAAGTTCATTGTTTGTCCCGATAAAAAAGAGAAAAAAATTAATGGTGGGAAGAGATAGGGTTATAAACTTATAGATAATTAAAGTTAATTAGAAACCCTTAGAGAGAAAAGGGAGATAAAGATTTGACGATCTTATTTTCCCAAATAAGGACATTTGTAACTATATTCGAAAGAAACCTAGAAAAAAATATTTTTTCAAAAATTTACCCCAAGCTAGTCAGCCTACATGTAGTTCTGCGTTCTGCCCCTGGTAGGCCCCAACAAGCTAAAATGGCTAATGTTGTGGTGTTCACTTTTCCAATTAGGAAGAGTTCTTTTAGTGAAAGTTGATACTAAGAGCCTAAGGGCATATAAGGACGTGAAGGGGTAGTTGGCCTCAAATGGCTAAAATGGCTAATACTGAAGTGTTTGGGGTTTTGTTTTTTTATATCATTTGTAATAAGTTTATTGTCGTTTTGTATTATATTTTATTTATTTTTAGTTTTTTTGATAATATTAGTTCTCTTTGTTGTATATGCTTATCATTTATGTTTGATCTGAACCTTACTGCCACAGGCATAAGAAGGAAGGTGGTAAAATTTCTGGAATTAGTACCCGACTTAGCAAAAATTGACAACCGTGATCAGCAAACCATTGATCTTATTTCCAAGAAACGAGATTAGTATCCAGATTTGTCTTACTTTCACTTTACAAGTTCTTTGGCATACTAAAGGCAGAGTACTTGGGCAATTTCCTCATCTTCTTTCTTATATGTTGAGGGCACTAGCCACCATATATAGTGTGATGCTAGAGTTTATGAGCATCTTACAATGAAGACAATAATCCATACTGATAGTAATAAGCCTCGGCATTAGACAAAATATTACAATATGAAAAGATTTCAGGCCGTTGTTGATCTAAAAATGTTTTAATGAGGTAGACGATGTCATTGCAGCTCTTGGGTACAGAAACAGTTCTGCGTAAATGTTGCTAAAGGAAACAACCTAGCAATCCAATTTGGAGCATGAAAAAGCAGTCACAAAGAAAATACAATTTATTATTATTATTAAAAGGCCATTATCATTATTCAAGGAAGAGAAGCAAGATCCTGAGTTAATTCTCTATGTTGAAGCCGGAATGGAAATGCTAGAATCTTTTCAACCAATCGTATTTGGTGAAATACATATTCCTTTCGCGTACAGTTACAACAGTGCCATCAAACTTAAAAAAAAGTCAGAGGAAGCAGACCTTATGGCTGATTCCATGATAGCTTATGAAGGCTGTTGATATGATGAGTTGCCTGTTAATCTTATTGAGGCTAACAATGCTGATGTTAATAATAATGATATAAACACATTCATTTGGTGTTGGTATGAGAACTTTATAATGTGCTCTTACTAATGTTATGAACGTGGATGTAAATATTGATGATGTAAATGCAAATATTCATTAGATCGCGTTTTGAGTTAAAAAGTGCTATACCAGAAAATAAGAAAACAATCTCCCCCAAAATTTACTCATTCTCTTAAAAAGATGCTTAGGACGGTTCTTAGGCTTGAGCGTTTTATTCTTTCTGATTTTAAAGTTGGCAGTGCTAAGCACAGGATTATGGCTACATTGAAGAGATAGGCACCCTCAAAGCGTGAAGTATTGACATGATGACTTGCTTCTTTGATCTTATTGAGATTAACAATGTAGACATAAATTAAGCTATGAATGCAAATATTAATTTAGTGCTGATATGACAGCTTTCTGCTATGTTTTGATTGAGGTAAGAGCATTGGATATTACCATGAGTTCGTTGTACAATTGTGCCTAAACATCCAAACATCCTATTTCTAGCAGCAGTCACATTGAAAGTCTACATTTTACTTTGGCTTACTCCAATGTCTGCTAGAACTCAGAAGTAGATATCAACCTCATTTGATAAAACATCTGCACTTAGATGCAAATATTAATCCAGACTGCCATCTAGTATAAGGAATTTTACCCATTTCTATTTCTAGTGTCCAATTTATATAGTTCTGATAGCAATGCATAGCTGGATCTCACGCCAAACATGCTGGATTGCTGGTGCACCCCCAATGCAAAGTGCATGAAAAGATAATAACTGTGACAAACCAAACAAAAAAGATTGCGGAACAAAATCTGAACTCAAATTATTTCACAAAAAATGTTCTAAATCTCACCTCAAGCCCAGTTCAAACAGCACTGGATTATGAAATGTAATCAGAACCCATTGGCGAAAGTACATTTGCTTAGTAGTCATCAATGGTACCTTTTACAAGCAAATTCGTCAAGGGCTTCAAACAGTCTTTCCAAGTTATATTTGAGCAAACCGCCCAAAAGGCACTAAGATCTTACATTTTCAAGTCCAAACCAATAGAGCCTAACTTTCTTTTTAGTTTCATCAATGCTATCTTGCGAATTACCATTCCCTTTAAATACCGAGGAAACAAAGAACAAACAAGAAAATTCTATGGGAGATGTAGAAAATGATTGCAGAGCCCCGGGAAAAGAATGCAACTTGTCTAGAGCAGTAGACATATTAAGTAAAGGTCCTACAATATGATCCGATTCAATGGAATTAGAAGTGAAGATATTATCTGCTTTGGTATACAAATAAAATGTTCGAAACTACATAAAAGTACATGATGCCTAACGTGTTTGTGTCAACAATATCAACTTATAACAATATGAAGCAGAAGAAGAAGAAAAACTTTTTCGAACATCCGTTAACTTTGTCTGAGGAAAAATAGTAAGCAAAAAATGTCATTACTTCTGAAGCTTGCCAATGGAGTGAAGATATACTGAGACGGAGACGACCCTGAAATCATAAATATAAATTAAAGTCAACTTCGATTCGAAGCAACAAAGAAATATGTAGAACCGTTATACGTGAGAAGCCAAAATAGCTGAGGTGGAACTAGAGGTACTCACGTTGAACCGAGGAAGAAGGCAAGCGAGAGATGAAAGCCGAAAAGAAACACAGAAACAACCGCAGTGTGAAGCATTGCAACTGAAGTAGAATAAACCTGCACATTTGCAACATTTAAGTCGACTGTTACCACTAAGTTATGCCCAAGGTAGTTTGGAAAAATACCTATCTCAAGCCACTAATCACTTATATTCAAGAAAAACAATTAAGGGTCGATTTTCGACTTATTGGTATGCAGTTAATTGATGCCTATGCGACAAGAATACATCAGTATTCGGATGAATGTGCTATGTGAGATATTTCGTCATGACATGTGTGACACAAATTTGTTGTAAAGAACAGTAGTGTGATTTTCATGAAATATGAACTTAAGTTTTCATAAACTTCTATATACGTCTTCTCATACTTTTGTTTTGAGGAAATAAAGTAGACTATAACTATTTGTTATCACATAATAACACATATATGTATTGACATTCGGGTTATTCAAAGTGCCAAAGATGTGTCAGACATTTTATGCATGTAAGACACTTGTTCATGTATTACCTTTACGATGTTATCCGCGTACTTCATTACCATGGATACAGCAATTCCACTGCACATATAACTATTTCATAAATATAGAGTTCTATACCAAACAAATATATATACAAATCATCAATCCAAGGGAAGCAGGTACTGATGTGAAATACCTGATTGCATGGTTGAGAATCATACATGTTGTGACTAGAGAGTAACCATGAAAAAACCCTCTGATTACAAAAGGAAAGAAAGAATAAATCTAAAAAATGTCAGTAAATATTGTGATGAGATTCAAAAAATGAATTACGGAGATAACCTTGATTAACTGATGCAGATTTTACTTGAAGTAAATTGCAGACAATGAGCATTTAACAGAAGAAAAAAAAAACTTCAGTTATCTAGAATAACAAAAAACTGTATTACATTTCGCCTACAATCAATTTCAATTTGCTTGAATACACCTTAAAATAATGGAAACTGCTTGGGATGAGGGTGCAGCTCGTACTTATTCTAAGACCATCTCAATGAGTGATACAAGGGCTACAGTCCTGATAGAGATGTGTCAGTCCCTGAGTTGTTCCCAGTGCAATTATAAGCCTGGTATTCCAGTCAAACATCTTCTTCAATAGTCCGTGCAGAATATCCCAGAGGCTACCATTGATCGAGGAGGATCTAGTGTTTTTTTAAGGATTTGTCATATTTCGTTCGAACGACTTTCAGTGTCGTTCGAGTCGTTCGAACGAGTTGTCATGTCCTCAGGAATTTGGCCCAGAGCCATATTTTCATTTGAACGAGTTTGGTTTCGTTCGAACGAGTTGGTCTACTTTTCTAGGGTTTAGACCAATTAGGCGTAAAAGTCGTTCGAACGACTCCCTATTTCGTTCGAACGACTCTGGCGGTGTTTTGGAATTTCAGGCGTTGTTTTGCCTCGAGATTCGTTCTTTTATGATTTTCGAGTTCCCTAGTATATAAAGGGAACTTAGGTTATTTTCTAGGTTAGGTTAGATCTGAAAGAGTTCTGAGAGAGACCTAGGGTTTGAGAGTTTTTATTCTTGTATTTACTTCGTTTTGAGTAATCGAATTCTCTATTTTTCCAAACCGATTGGTGTTTTTCGTATTTCTCTACTAACACAAGTTTCTCAATCGTATTGTGGATTAAGTGGTATCAGTTTTCCAGTTACGATCTTCGGGGGTTGATTGTGGTTTATGGTCTCAACACGTGACCGTCTCAAGCAAACAAAGGAGAAGCTAGTGAGTCCGTTGAAGATTCATCGCAAACCTAATTCGAAGAAGAACGATTTGGAGATGGGCGATCCTAACGACAGACTCACGATTTTGGAAACGACAGTTTCCGCCCTAACTTCTACTGTAGGGGAGTTAGTGGAGCAGTTACGTCTCACGAACCTCGCTAAGGCTTCCACTTCGGTGGATCGGCGAGGCCGTTCGAAGAAGAAAGGGGCTATGGAGGTGGATGGGGACGAGGACGTTCCGGTATTCGATGATTCTAGTGATGCCGATTCTGTTAAGGAGAGCCCAGGTTTTGGTAAGTCAACGAATCCTATGCGTAATCTTCGTCTTGGTTTTAAGATTGAGATTTCGGTTTTTGATGGTTTCGTCGACGCCGAGAAATTAGATAATTGGTTAGATAGGCTGGAGACCTATTTTTCAATTAATGAATATTCCAACGCTCAGAAGATCTGCTTCTCAACTTTGAAATTCACAAGTCACTCACTCACGTAGTGGAGATCCTATCGAAAACGACATGATGTCGGAAGTCTGAGTTTAAAGGAATTCAAGGTTTTGGTGAGGAAGCAATTTTATCCAATTGGGTATGAACAAGAGCGATGGTACAAATGGCACAACTTGCGCCAAAAGTTTAGACAATCAGTGCAACAATTCACTACGGAGTTTTATAACCAAACATTGGTTTTGGATATTGACGTGGAGGAGTACGATGTGTTCATGAAGTATACAGGGGGTTTGTCGGAGTCCATTCGAAGAGAATTAAAGCTCTTCAATGTGGCAAATATCGAGGACGCTACCGTTAAAGCAATTGCCATTGAGGGAAAATACTTGAAGAGTGACAAGAAAGACGACAAGAACAAGTCGGGGTACAAGGCTAATTGGAAATTTGAGCAGAAAGGGGAGTCCAAAGGAGAGGGGTCTTCATTCAAGGGAACTATCTGTAGTCATTGCAAGGCTAATGAGCACAATTCCGATAGATGTTGGAAACTTCACCCAGAGCTTCGGTCGAAGGAGGAGAAGGGCAAGAAAGTGAAACGTGCACTAGCCGCAGCGATTGTGGATCTTCCAAATTTAGATAAGTCAAATCCTAAGCTTGCTCTAATGTTCAAGCAACCTCTAGCTATCGACGAGGCGAGTCGAGAAGAGTTGTTCTTTATCAACATTCAGGTGAAGCAGAGCTTAGTCGAGACCATTATTGATCCGGGTAGCCAGAAGAATTTAATTTATGAGGCGGTGATGAAGAAGATGGGTTTGGCTACTGTGGCTCATCCGAAGCCGTATGGTTTGGGTTGGATTCACAAAGACGCAGAGTTGAAGATCACTAAACAGTGTACGTTCAAGTTTGCGATTACTGAGAAGTTTATTGACGAAGTGACATGTGAGGTGGTTCCGTTGGACGTATGTTAAGTCATCTTCGGTAGCCCTTACCTTTGGGACCGAGATGCAATTCTTTACCGTCGTGCTCGCAAGTATCGTTTGGTGAAGGATGGGACTGAGTTTCATATTAATGCGTGCAAGGAACATACCACTACTAGTAATTTGGTAACGGCGATTCAGGCGAAAAAGTTGGTTAATATGAGCGGCAAATTTGTTTTGTTGTTGATGCGACAGGTTCAAGAGGGTCCATCGGCTACAACATTGTCTGCTTTGGCAATGTCTCCTAAGCAACAAACCGATATAGGGAAGTTGCAAGAGTATGAAGACTTGTTTCAGGGCATAGAAGGGATGCCGTGTAAGAGGGATGTGGAGCATAATATCACCTTGGTGAATGGTGAGCCACTACCCAACATTGGGTTAAATCAGGCTTCTGTTACTGAGTCTGATGAGATCAAGACACAGGTACATGAACTCCTGGAGCAAGGAGTTATTAATCCGAGTTGCTCGCCTTGTGGTTCGCCGGTGTTACTGGTGCCGAAGAAGGATGGGTCTTGGAGGATGTGTGTGGATTATCGGGCGTTGAACAAGATCACGGTGAAGAATCGTTATCCGCTTCCACGGATTGACGAGCTTTTAGATGAGTTGCAGACGGCTCAATTTTTCACCAAGTTGGATCTTAAGTCAGGTTACCATCAAGTTTGAATCCGGGAGGAGGATACTTGGAAGACAGCGTTCAAAACCAAATAGGGCTTATTTGAGTGGTTAGATCAGCCTTTTGGGTTATGCAATGCTCCGGCGACGTTTATGCGGCTAATGAATAAGGTACTTTGTACATTTATTGATGATTTTGTGATTGTATATTTGGATGATATCTTGATATATAGTCGTACATGGGAAGAGCATCTTGGGCATTTACGCAAAGTGTTGGGCGTGTTGCGATCACAACAGCTTTTTCTGAACATGAAGAAGTGCGAGTTTGGGAAATAGGAGCTAGTCTATTTGGGTTTTATTGTTAGTGGCTGCGAGCTTAAGGTCGATACAGAAAATGTCTCGATCATTACTAATTGGCCTACACCCCGCACAGTGACGGAGGTGAGGAGTTTTATGGGTTCTTGTCAGTACTTGCGGAAATTTATTCGACATTTTTTACAAATAGCTGCACCGTTGCATTCTTTAACGAAGACCGGGGTACAATATGTGTGGGAAGAGCACCATGAGAAGACTTTTCTATTACTGAAGCGGAAGATTACGGATGCACCAGTGTTAGCATTACCTAATTTGCAGCGGCCTTTTGAGGTTGAGACAGATGCGTCAGACTATGCATTGGGGGCAATCCTTTTACAGGATGGGAAGCCGGTTGCTTACCATTCTGAGATGTTTACAGGAGCAGTACGCAACTATCCTACCTACGATAAGGAGTTCTATGCGTTATATCAATCAGTGAAGCATTGGCGGAGTTACTTATTGGGGAAGGAGGTTGTGGTACATTCCGATCACAAACCATTACAGTTCTTATCTACGCAGTCCAAGCTTCAGCAAGCTCGCCATATGAAGTGGATGTCGTACCTTCAGCAGTTTACCTTATTGATCAAGTATAAGAAAGAAGTGGACAACAAGTTGGCTGACATGTTATCTCGACCCCCATTACCAACTATTTTCGTTTTGTTGGTAGTTATGCAGATCCAGCCGATTGTTCATTCTGAAACATACGTTTCAGGGTATGACGACGACAAGGAGCTCAGTGCTATTCACGAGAAGTTGCTGCTGGGCAAGACGTGCGAGTATGCTCTGAAGGATGGTTTGATTTACAGGGGCAGTCTACTATGTATTCCTGAGGGTGGAGACCGTTTGCAGTAGATTCGAGAGGCACATTGTTCTCGGGTGGCAGGTCATTTTGGGGTTGAGAAGACTCTTCCTAATTTGCGGCGTTATGTCTATTGGTCGAAGATGCAGGTGGATATTGCTCGTGTGGTTGCGTGCTATGCAACACATCGAAACCTTCCAATAGGAAGATATGACTATACTTACCATTGCCAGTTCCTAATCGACCTTGGGAGAGTATTTTAATAGATTTTATGGGTGGTTTGCCCATGACCAGGTGTAAGAATGACTATTTGTTTGTGGTGGTGGATCGATTCAGTAAGATGATTGTTCTTATTCCATGCCAGAAGACGGTCACAGGGGAAGGAGCAGCACGATTGTTTTTCAGAGACGTCTGGAGGTATTTCGGGCTCCCTTCTTATATTATTTTTGATAGGGATAGCCGCTTTTTGGGGAATTTCTGGAGATCGTTATGGGGGATGATGGACACTAAGTTGAAGAGAAGTACCACTTTTCATCCGCAGACAGACGGGCAAACAGAGGTCGTTAACCGCACTTTGGTACATTTATTACGGGGATTCCATTCTAAGCATCTTAAGACTTGGGATGAGAGTTTACCGTATCTTCAGTTTGCGTTCAACCGGGCGATTCATGGTTCCACGTTGAAGTCTCCTTTTGAAATTTGTTTGGGGTACTTGCCGCAAAGCCCTTTTGATTTGGCGTTTAGTCTTGGCGACGAGACGGTGTCAGGGAAGGAGGAAGAGGAGCAGGTTAAAGCTTAGCGTTTCATTGAGAAGATCAGCAAGGTTCATGAGGTGGTTAAAGCTCAGTTGAGGAAGACTCAAGCGAAGTATAAGGCTCGCCACGACAAACATAGGGTTGAGTGTACTTTTTTTGAGGGCGACTTCGTTTGGTTACATTTGGGTAAGGAACAACTTAAGGGGGAAGGTAAGAAGCTCAAACCTATCCGTTATGGTCCGTTTTTGATTCTCAAGAAGATTGGTGACAATGCATTCCAGTTGGATTTGCCACCTTTCATGAAGATGTATTAATGCCGAGCATTTGAAGCTGCTTGAGCCGTCTCTCTTAGATGAAGACTCTGCAATCGATACTCACATACCGTCAGTTGATGACTTATGGATGGAAAGAGAAGATCCGTTGCCGGAGGATGGTATTCTAGAGCGGAAGGTTCATACTACAAGACGGGGTGCTATTGATTCGTTCTGAGTTAGGAAGAAGAGTCAGCTACCAAGTAAGTCGAAGTGGTACAGCAGGGAATTGGGCATCGCCTCATTCCCACATCTCGAGTTCTAGCTTGAGCAGGAGCTCAAGGCTCCTAAAGGGGGGAGCCGTGATCCAGGAGGATCTAGTGTTTTTTTAAGATTTGTCATATTTCGTTCGAACGACTTTTAGTGTCGTTCGAACGAGTTGTCATGTCATCTGGAATATGGTCTAGAGCCACATTTTCGTTCGAATGAGTTTGGTTTCGTTCGAACGAGTTGGTCTACTTTTCTAGGGTTTAGACCAATTAGGCGTAAAAGTCGTCCGAATGACTCCCTAGTTCGTTCGAACGACTCTGGCGGTGTTTTGGAATCTCAGGCGTTATTTTGCCTCGAGATCCGTTCTTTTATGATTTTCGAGTTCCCTAATATATAAAGGGAACTTAGGTTATTTTCTAGGTTAGGTTAGATCTGAAAGAGTTCTGAGAGAGACCTAGGGTTCGAGAGTTTTTCTTCTTGTAATTACTTCGTTTTGAGTAATCGAATTCTCTATTTTTCCAAACCGATTGGTGTTCTTCGTATTTCTCTACTAACACAAGCTTCTCAATCGTATTGTGGATTAACCATTCTCCATGTAGTCATAGAACAAAAGATTTCCTGAAGGAGATAAGGAGTAACCCTGACAAGATTGAGATGCCTGATACGTCCAACAACATCGAGCTCTGTTTCAAATTCTTTCAAGCATTGTGGGTAGTAAGAGTATAACCTCTTGACAACCATTGGCTTGCAGTTCTTCGATACACACTTGTACACAGTACTTGAAGCACCATACCCAATTATATACTTCTCGTTTAGATTTTTCGTCATTCACATTACGTCCTCATACACATGAAGAGCCATGTTCATGTGACGGATCACCAGCTTCGGCGAGCTATAGTTCACTTGTTTGTTTGGAGATTTCTCTGGAAAAGACGTTGGTTTGTTTGGCCGGGAAGCTGCCACCAAGATCATACAAAGGATTACTAGAGAACCCAAAACAATTCCCAAAATAGCTGCTCTAGATATTGAAACCCGCTCTTATGGACGTGATGAGCGGCAAGGAGAGGATTGACAAAGACAAATATTTCCAATGAAGCTATCAGGTGGAAATCTTGAGAAGATCTTTCCCTCATGAATATCTCCTATTAAATTGTTGTAAGATACATTGAATAAGAATAAGTTCTGTAGCTGACCAAGTTCTTCAGGGATTGGGCCTGAGATGTGGTTATGTGAAAGGTCCATATCCATACCACTCTTTAGATTCCCGAACTCTGCAGGAATATATCCAGACAACAGGTTCGAGCTAAGGTTTAGTTTCAGGAGATTCTTCAAGTCACCAAAATAAAAAGGAATATAGTCAGACATTGGTGTGTGACAGCTAAATAGGGATTGGACCTTTTAAGATTGTTTGATGAAAGATTCAAGTATGTCGTACGCTTAAGCTTCTAGAAGGCAGGTGGGATAGTTTCATTCAACTTGTTGCCGCACATAGATTTGTGTATGAGCTAGGATTGTGTGGAATCGGTCCTTCAAGGTTGTTGTTAGCAGCATTCAGATCAAATAAGTCGGTCAGTTTCCTAAGTTCAGATTGAAAACATCCGCATAAAATGGCAGGAATGGCTCCACTTAAGAGGTTGCAGATGAGATTTAGCACAGCAAGTGCCTGCATCAGTCCAATCACAGCTGGGACTTTCACAGTGAGTCGGCTTTCCTCCAGAGATAGTGTAGCTACTTGAAGAAATCCGATGTTAAAAGGTATCTCTCCAGCAAGCAAGTTGTAAAACAAGTCCAAGACTTGGAAGTCGGTACAGTTTCCCATATTTTGAGGAATGTTGCCAGTTAGGCTGCTGTTTCTCACGTCAAAATACCACAATTGAGTTAGCTGGTATATATAAGGAAAAATCGTCCCTATCAAGCTGTTCCCTTGCAGTCCTAGGTATTGTAGACCTTCATTCCCGTAAATAAGCCTAGATATCTCCCCACTCAGATTATTTTGTGCAATATTTTCCTATTTGGAATCTGGGACAAGGTCGAGGGAATGGGTTCAATCAGTTGATACTTGGTTATTTTTCAAATTGAGGGATTCTAACTGTTTAAAATTAGAAACTGAAAACTCCCACCATATATTTTATTTAAAGATAAGTCCAGGCTTTTCAAAGATGGTTTACACGAAGGTCGATAGAGAGTAGGTTTTTCAAATCTTCAATAGAAGGCGAGATTTCCCCACCGAGATTTAATCCAGACGGATTAAGAGCAATGACATCGAAGGTAACATTGTCCCAAATAACACCTCTCCAGGAACAGCAGTCGGAAACAAACCAGCCCAGTCATACAACACATTATCTACGTCTCGAAACGATTTCTTGATCGCCAACAAAGTCGATGTGTTGTTTGGATCGGCAGAAATAGAGCACAAACCGTACTCATTTGGCTTGTATTTGATGGTACGACAAAAAATTCATGATATTTTCTAGCAGCGACACATGCGTGTCTGTATTAATTTTGCAAATTATAAAAATGCATGCAGATAGCGGGAACTTACTTGTTTGCAACAGCATCAAAATCTTGAATGAATATTGCAATTGCATTGAACGCCATCCCAAAGACATATAACCAGAAATTCTGAACATTGATATTTCATGAAGGACGTTTTTTTATTATAGCCTGCAAATATGAAACTTAAGAGATTAGCAGAGGTCGTGAATGTAGACTGAGGAAAACGTATTTATAAACAAAAGGAAATTGATCTACGGTTGTTTTCCTGTAATATAGCCATATAGGTTGGAAACATGACAAAGAAATGAAGAGAAGATGCCAACAACCGAAATAGAAAAAAGCGATATTAAGATAAAGTCAAGACTCGTTTAGGTATTTTATACAAAAACTGATCACAATGGAATCATTCCCACAATATAAGGGATTAACTCAACAGGGAATTACAAGTCGTCCGTAGATTCCACTGCTAAACTTCCCATAACAATTTTCCCCTACAACTTTTCAGAGTTTCTTAATTTATTTACACTAGAACAATCTTTGCTCTCGAATATAGCATAGAAAATTTTGGGCTTGATCCATGGATGAAAATATTGACAAAAATTCATTCTAATTTCAGAGTAACTATATGATATATTGCTACTAGTATCAACTATCATTATAATTACTAATATATTAAAAGTGGCAATAGATAACAAAATCTTGCAAATTCCCCAGCACCTCATAAGTTTCATCCCAAATCATCTGCATCTATCTCAAATAAATCCCCCTCCCCTCCCTCCTCCTTTTACCATTTTTTTCCAGCTTCCCTCAGTTCCCGCGTTTATCCAATTTCATTCTCAATTAACAAAATCCATCACCATCAGTTTCCACTATGTTTTTTGTGCCTGATTTCATTTTTACACAACTATCTTCGATTGGACTAGAATCATGCAATATAATGAAATATATCATAAAAGCAGGCTTATGATTTTTTATTTATTTTTGACATCACGATACTTCGCTTCATGGTTTGATCACGTTCGAAAAAAGAATGAGTAACGAATGGAAAAAGAAACTGCAACTTCACATAACATAACATGATAGGAGCAACAAATCTAGAAACCCTATTTCAGCTGATACCTCAGTATACACTCCTGCAAAGCCACTTAGAAGTGCCATTACCTGCAATAACAATTGAACGAGAGTAATGATTACAAGTGTCACACAGAAAGAAAAAAAACAAATCTTTATCTTCAGCTACTTGAATACACAAGCCCAAAAGTATTGAGGACTCACATGGCCATCATCCAACCTTGAAAGGGGTTTGAAGAACATGGTCGGAACTGCAAAACGAGAGAAGAAAATCTTAAGATAATGATATCCAATATTTAAGAAACTCTTTCGTAAATAAAGCGCAGTTAATCAAGTTAAAATAAAAAGAAATGGGGACTTTGGAGAGAAAATGGCTCATGAGGAAAACTAAAATAGCCATCAGCAATAATTTTTTAATTAATCATTTCACGATAATATGTTGCATAAGCCGCAGATTAAGATTTTTGAAAAGTGGATTACAATTACCGTGTATCAAGCTGTGCTGTGGTGCACCCTGCACATAACAAAATAAAAGCTGCCCACTGAATTTTGCTTAACCTGAAGAAATAGTTAGAGGATAATAAGAGCCATATTTCATTAATTTATTACCTTCAAGCTAAAATACATGCTACAATTTCATTAATATGAGATAATATGGATCCCTATCTGTCCCTATCTGAAAGGGTGCTCACAGAAACTTAACTGTTAGGGAGGAAAATCTCAGTCCTTTTTTGGTCGAAAACCTCTCCAACACTGAGGAGAATGTGAAATCCCCTTCCCCCCGCTCAAAGTAAAAAAAAAAATCTTCCTAGAGGGTCTTTTTGAAATCCGCATGTCACTTTTTGCACGTCTAGGCGATTGGGGCACGCCAATTCTAATGATGCCTTACATGGCTCCAAGGCCCTACTGATATTAACTGACATAAAGAGTGCTCGTAGATCTGATATGACACAGATAGCATCATTTTGAATGGCATTTGCACCAGTCGCATAGGTGAGCGTCAAATTAATTTCCCCTATTTGCTTTCACTGCTGGAGCATATTAAGACTTTTCATGACATTTGAATGTCGAAGTCCTTTCTCATTCACAAAATGATGGAGATGATCTAATCTAGTAAATACTTCCTCCTCTTGTGCCATCATCTAATATATGAAAAAATGATATTTCCATTAAAATGAAAATAAAATTTGTACTGGGACAAAGACAATATAGATGTCATTAGTGTCTTTCTTTCTTTCTTGTTAGAGCCTTTTAGAGAAATGATACTGTTATGACGGGCTAAGTTGTGAGGATAGTGATGAGTTTCTCATTAAGCATTACTTTGGTGCATGAAACAAAACAGAAAATAGAATACGAAAGGTGCAAAGAGATTACTTCTTCTTCAAAATAATACGGTACAAAACACCGGTGCTGATAATATTCAAGTTCTTCAGTATTTGGTATCCAGGAGCATCCACATACGCAAAGATGTAATACTGTCAAGGCAATTATATGAAAGTTAGTCATATATTCAAAAACAAATGTTATTATCAATAAATGGGCGGCATGGCATACCTGAAGTAAGTTCTTAACAAGGTAAAGTGCTGCAGGTATAGGATAAACCATAACTTCATCCCATGTTGTGCTCAACCTTGAAAAAATCAGGATAACCCAATGAGAAAATTAGTATTTATTCTTACTGTTTTCTAGACCATAGAATCCAGTTAGGATTGATGAAACGTTCATCCAAGATTATTTATTTATTGGATTTCAGGTTAAGTCCAGTACATCGATTGCCCAATTTTAAGAGATTGCTAATATATAAAAAGTACTTGCATGCGTCTTTATAGTAGGGCATAAATAAAATGGTCATACATAAGTAACAATGAAAAAGATCAAAAGTCAAGTTTGTGATGGTAACTCCATGTAAATTAGCAGTTGACCTATTTGACACCAACAACAATTAAAAGCAGCAAAATTGGCTGTAGAATATACAAGGTTGAGAAGAATATTGGGCAAATAAACAACCAAATAATCACATGTCAAGCTAGTTGTGGTAAAAAATAAATAAAAATGGAGCGAAATGGCTTACTTGTTATTGTCATTGACACCTTCTTCACTCCAGCTCCTAGCCAAGGCTGCTAGTGATAGAGCACACTTCAAGCCTCCACCTAACTCCAAAAGGGTAAAGGGAGATCAGAATTTCTGCATATTCACCACCAAATGGTTATACTAAGCTTCTCATTCTTCCAAGAATTCTCGGGGCAGATCATAACGTTTATATTGAATATATCTTGAAGAATGCAAAATAATATTTCTCACCGAGAAATTTGCAGTAGTTACACTATAATCGTACTTTCCAGCTCTTTTGGACCAAACAATTAGTATAGCTTGTGAACTCGTAAGAATAGTTAATGCTGTTGTAACAATTGACCTGTGAAGTAAAGATAAAATGCTGCTTAGTTTTAGATTCAAATGAAATGCTATGAGATTTTGTGCAAGAATACTTACTTGACCTTCCACTTCGACCGATCAACGTTAATTAACGAGACTGCAAAATTGACAAAGATCTTAATAGAAGGAAAGAATATTAACTATTAAATGTTGTGTTTGAAGTTTAAAAGGAGAGCTTTCAATAACATACCAGATGAAATAGGCTTCCCATGTGTACCCTCTATATCATCTTCAACTACATCAGGATCTTTATCCTAAATGTGAGTAACCAAACTTAATCAGCTTCAAGAAAATACAGAATTAACAAAATGACTTCACTAAGGTATGGAAACTTGGACTAATGTCAGTTCATAGAAAACAATCCAATTTCTCTCCTTACATTACATTATTTGCTTAAATTAAAGGAACCCCATTTCGTTTGAGCTAATAAGAACAATGGGTTGCTCTCAAATCCCTCAAAACCCAACTAAATCTTATCACCCAATTCCTAAACTTATCAATTACAACTTTGAAGACTGATAAAAAGGGAAATTTAGTGATCAAAAAAGAGAGAGAGAGAGAGAGAGAAACCATGGTACCTGATCTTTGATCTTCCTGTACTCCATTAAGATTAGAGAATGAAGAATCAGCAATCAGTCGAAGATCGATCTTACGAGTTAAGACTCACTCTCTCGCGCTTCTTCTCATTTTTCATTATTTGTGTTATTGCTTTACAGGGAAAAACTATTTTTCCACCAAAATAACCATGGGATGGTGCTGCAAACGACCCAAATGAAGGAAAGACGATGAAGAAACCATATGAGTTTAGTTTGCGAAGAGGACTGAACGGATGGGAGGACATCTTTTGTTTTTGCATTTGCCTATTACAAAACATCATTTGGTTGTTTAAAAATTCCATGCACGCCCCGTTATTAAATTCGGAACGTTGTTTTTTCACCCATTTAGACTCATACTTAGATAAAACATCTTAAAATTCAGACTCAGATCCAATAAGCCAGTTGAGTGGGAGGTCTGTGTATGACTCTATATTTTCTCCCCAAATTACCCTCACAACAAAAAAAATTACCAAAACCAAATTCAATTTTATCTCACACTCTCTTCTCCACATCTCCCCAATCTCCTCCTTGATCTCCTCAAGCTAACAAGTTCATCTTAATCTTTGAAACCCATCTCTCCAACTCTTATTTTTGCCTGTGCACATCACAAAACATCATTTGGTTGTTTAAAATTT
>JACGCM010001545.1:0-18281 GCA_014058105.1 Kingdonia uniflora | reverse complement strand
GTACTCGGTGGGCGACTACTTTTTGGCTCGCCCAAAACGCTTTGCCTAACCCAGAATGGGGACAACATACATCGAAAAATTCTCCAGTCAAGTATCAATTCATGCGCTACGCTGCCTCTTTGTTGTGGTGTTCTCTAACAATAAAATGCAAAATAATTCCCCTATCCTAAACATACGTGCATGATGGATTACTAGATACTCCCACCATTTTATTCAAAAGAGCAATTGATTTTATGTCAGTTTTTGCGTTTTATCAACTTCTTCACTCATGAAAACGTAGGACTCTTCATCCTTCCTCTTCATGGTATCATACATACGAGAAAAATCATCTACACAGAAACAATGTAAGGTTACCCCCAAGTAATGCATTACTGGGGGTAACCAAAAATATGAGTAAAACATATCACGGGTTCCAAGAGTACGAGGGATAACGTGACCAACTTTACCCCGTCTGCTTTGCGATAACACAAAGGGCACAGAAGTTGAACTTGTACACCTGACACCTTTCAATAGCCCTTGGTTTGCGGAACTCTCAAGGGAATGTTACCCCGCAATAGCCAAATGCATATGCCATAGTATAGGTGGTATTTCTGGAAGTGGTCTCCTCACTGCCCAGTAGCAGCATCACTAAGAACCGCCTGTCACCCAAGTAGTACAGTTTTAATGATTCTTTGACCCCTTCTTCACACCATTCTCAGGCACAATCTTGTAGTCTTTCGCTTCAAGTAAACCCGTTGAGATAATGTTTTTCTTCATCGTCGAAATAACCGAACCTCCTCAATCTCTTTAACCAAACCCATTGTACAACTTTAAACAAATGGTGCATATTCTCATTAGGCGACAAGAATGATCATTTCCCATAAACACAACTCCACCTTCTAGCCTTTTCAAACTAAAAACACAACTCCTTTTAGGATAAATATGATAAGTAACACCCAAATCCAAGATCCATTTTTTGAATCAACAAACATGCACTCGATGATATAGTTAAAGAAAAGTCAGAATTATTACCACCATTTAGTGTCTTGAGCAATATTTACCGAAGAGCTCGATTCTTACCTTTCCTCTCTTAAAAAGCACGGGACTGGACCCGACTCTTTACAAAGTAACTGGTTTTTTCCTAAATTGGTGTTATTTGTACCAAGACTTTTCGACTTCAATCAAAGTTGTTAACACTAGACTTCTTTGTCCGAAGGCCTCCCTCTAGTCTTCAATACCTCAAATGTCGACTCATCAGACTCGCTTTTTTTCCTTCCTCCAGTACTTATTGTTCACCACCGCCGTAGTCACATCTGAGTTGCAAAGAACTCTTATCATACGTTATCGTCGTAACGAAGTGTTCATACAATTCGGGAAGCAAGTTCAAGAACAATAGAACTTATCCTCATCGCCAACCAATCTCTTCTAGATTTTCCAAGTCAGCTAATAACTTGGTGAAATCATTCATAGGGGTGGCAATGGGTAGGGTTTGGGGCGGGTGGAGTAATACCATCCCCATACCCGCCAAATTACTATACCCCTACCCGCCCCATTACCATTTAACTTAAATGGGGAATAACCAAACCCGCCCCGTTTAAATTTGCAATACAAACCCGCCCCGCAAACCTGTCCCATTTATGAAATTTTACAAAAAAAATAGAAATCACCTGTACAAAAAAAAAAACTAAACTAAAGCAGGTGCATAGTGCACACACAAACACAATAAAAGATCATCCAATGTGCTACATTACAGTAAGAACAAACATCATAGAATGTGCTGCACTGCAATGATTATATTATTCTTATCAATCACTTGAAATAGATCAAATCAGAATTAAGATTGAAAATGTTGAGACTAATTTAGTAACTTGTAAACGTTGAGACCCAATTGGTGTTTCAAGCTTCTGGATGGTTAGAGACTTGGAGGAGTTACCTGAATTGATTAGTGATCCTCTAATTTGCAAACGTGTATACTTCCTGAAACATATTACTGATGTAGAGATTGATTTGAAATAGATCATGATGTACGTGTACGTTGTTCCAATCGATTGGTAATTATCCAATCTTCGTAAACTTCTCAATGAATGATGTAGAGGTTAAATTATAAAATGATCACAGACTTAATTGTTGTTCAAATCTTCATACCTTGAATTGGAGGATGAAGTTGAAATGATTCAAATGGAAATGAAGGTTGAAATGAATTTGGTAATTGATGTCTGATCACAGAGGTGAAATAAATTGCAGAGGTTGAACTTGAAGGAGTAAGAGAGGAGGAAAGAAGTGATTAAGTGAATTAGGTTACTTTATTCCATAACTCATAAGGGTTAGGACATATCATATATAATTGGGTCGGGTGACGGGGCCCCGTTTATTTAAGGCTAAACCAGACCCGCCCCAATTAATAAATGGGTTTTTTTTTTACCAAACCCGCCCATACCCGCTATAGTCATCCTACCCGCCTCATTAAGGGCGGGGCGAGGCGGGTTAAATTGCCAGCCCTAATCATTCAAGTGCTCCGACATTAAAATCTATTGTTCATCATGAAGCCGGTAAAGCTTCCTCTTCAAATAGAATTGATTTGGATGCATTTCACCAAATATTTCTCTTTTAGAATCCTTCAAATTTATTGTCGAGGTTTCGTCATTACAAAGTATTTATATCTTGAGCAAACATTAATGGATTTGACCACAAGCCCTCTTGTTTATCTTCTTCAACATTCTCCTGACCTCATCTAGTTTTCCTCAACACCTCATATAAATCTTGTTGACTTAGCACATCAAAACCTCGCATTCGTACATGTCAAAGTATTGGTGTCGTTAAATTTTCACTTCTCTTTACGTTGTTAAACATCACCGTTATATGCCGTTTAAGGGCCGAAGAACTAAATTCATCTCCTTCTACTATGGTTCCCCCAATTTTTATACACTAACCGAATCGAAAACCCAAATGAAATCGAGATAAGTCGACGTTACCTCAATTACAAGCACCACCGAAGATACAACCTCACTTGATACCAAGTGTTGAGCGCGCCCGCGGAAGCCGAACTCCGATTCGATTCGATTAGCGACAAACAATCTAAAGTAAATACACAACCAAAACCAATAACAAGGATTAAGGTGATTCGGCAATTGCCTACATCCACACACAATAGAGAGTGGTTTATTCAATGATCATGTTTACAATCTTCCAAACAATTGAGGTCTCTCAAGGTTTTTCTCTCCAGGAATTCCTCACAATAGATTTCACCAAAGGTTGCAAAAAAAATACTCTAAGGCTGTGCTTGGTTCATAGCGCGCATTGCATTCCGCAAGGAGTTGCGATTGCAATGAGGTGCAATGCACCACTGTAATGCACATCACAAAGGATGATTGGTTTGATAACTTTTGTGGGTGTAAGCTTTTAAATTCCAAAAAAAAAATAAGAGAGATATTTAAGGACATCTGAGAGTTTTTTAGATGAAATTTTAAGGATATAGATCGAAATGGGAAAAAAAAAGATTTGTGGAGAGTTTGAAGATATTTTATCGGAGATTGTAGATTTAAAATATAGGTTTAACTATGGCTGCAACCCACTGCAGACCATTTTCTGTTGCAAGCTGCTGCAAACTATTCCTTAAGAAATTGTAATCCCCTGCAAGGTTTTGCAATGCATCGCCGTGCGTTGGATTAACTAATCAGTTGGTAAAGCAAACTTCTGCAAGGGCATGCATTTGCACCGCAATGCAGCAAACCAAGCACAGCCTAAGTATCACTTATATACTTGGGAGACTTATTACATCAACACGGATTAGAGGCAAACCAATGGTCGAAATGATTATAAGTATTTACATCCGGATGCAAATCTGGATCATAAGGCCATCCGAAATGTATCCGGATCTTAATGGTTTGCTTAGAACAAAAAATCCATATTATAAGCCATCACGTGACTTTCCATCCTATCACCCGACTTCCATCCGAATTCCTCATTACAATAAGCGCACTGGAATCTCTAAGGATTAATCCCTCCAACTCGTACATGTGTTCTTAGGAATTCTAAACATCTCTCTTCATGAAATAAGACTAGGGATCAATTTCGTCAACCCTGGATCCAGATTTTGAGGGTTTCGGCCTCATACTGTAACACTTACCTGTCTTATGAGTTTATGGTAGGAGTACATGCATTCTTAATTGTCCATAATCTAGCTCTACGGGTAGATCACCAAATAAATTGTTTAAGCCCGACCGATCATCAATTTGGCTCGTACTCTGTTATAGCTTCATTTTCGTGTATTGAAAGCGTGCTTACTAACAAAAGCAAAAAATAGAAGTGAAAAGAACTCGCTTGCCTCCTCTGGAGGTCCTCCTGCTGCCAGTATAACTTTCCAATGATGAAAATAAAGATGACGTTCATGAACAATACAAAGACTCTGTTCCTTCCATCAATGTCAGTGACGCGCCTAGTGCGTAAGGAACGTGGAGGGTACGATTAAGAAGTTACAGGTCACACAACACTATGTATTTTTAGACCCATATACAAAGGAAAAAAAAATGTACAAGGTATTAACAAACTCAAAACGAAGTCTAGTGGAGGGGAAAACATAACCGGGATAACAATCGAGACTCCTGCTATGGATCTGGCTCCTAGCAATGCAGTGAACCCTACACACTAGAAAATCAGAGTATTTCTCAAGCACTCGTCTTCAATCTATTTACTGAAGAAGGAAAATAGAATCAACGTTTAAGATATTGCATTCATAAACAATGACGGGATTGTGAAAAAAATATCGCTAAATATCTAATAAATCAACTAGTATGTTGTTTGGGACGTGCAACCACCACCATGACTTTTCTGTGAATATATTGCGATATTTTTCCAATATCGCAAAGTCTTCGAAGAATTGGAAAATTGGACACTCTCACCAAATCGCCGATCATAAAAACCTAGCCTAAATTTATTATCTGAAGGTCGTGATTGAACCGCCATTGGGCCCCATGGGCAATGCAGTGCTTATCACCACAACTCCCTTGGTCTCTTTAGGATTCACCCAAAAAGGTGTCTTTAATACTACTACCACGCCTCTTGGCAAAACAAATTTTTGCCACTGATATGATGAAACTAAGTTAACAATTGCTAAGAGGATTTCATGAGAGAGAGAAGAAGACTCAGACAAACAAATTATAGAATTATGGATTTCAATTCAACAGTCGCTATCTCTTACTACTGGTGACAATGAAAGCCACCTTAAATATTCAATGTTATTAAATGTTAAGTTGGGTTGTCTTGATTTATCCTAAACCAAGTACTTCATGCTTTATCCTCTTGAAACCTCTCAAGTTTTTATCAGAAGCTCAGTTGTAAACTGAGTTCTCGCAACCCGAGCCTAAAAAGTTTCTCCAGATGAAACAGAATCGTCTTTCCACTTTTTTCTTCCCTTTCTTTGTATTCTTAGTGGATGTTCCGGTTGTCACTGTGTGACTATGACTTCAACCACTCCAGTTGCTTCCAGCCCTTTGAATGCGGATCTCTTCTAACTATCACATATCCATTTTGGGGAAATACCGCGCGGATTACTGTGGTCCTCTGGTTTTGAACTAAAGTGTGAAGATGACATCCCGGAGATAGATATCTTGTCAGTAAGAGATACAGAGTTTTAGCTATTGATCAAGTCACTAAGTATATCAAAATCGGAAGAAAGGATATATCAGATGATATTTGTCTTCCTGACCTTGTAAATACCACATTGGATTCCAGTCCTTTTAAGTTAGGCCCCGGTTATGAGAACCTCGCCATCTTCTACAATTGCTCGGGCAACCAAGCGAATTTCACTTGTGAAAGAGATGGGAACAGTAACAATGGTCTTAACTTTGCGACAGGGTCAGTCCCGGGCGATCAGAATGTAAGATATTCAGAGTGTGAGACTAGTATAACCCCCGGTTCTGTTGGGAAGTGTTAGTTATGCTGTGTGAAAAAAATCCATTCTCCAGGGTATTATTGAGGGATTTGAAGTAAACCTATGATGTTGCTACTACCCAAAGCAGAGGAGCCAAAGCAGAGGAGACAAAGGTAAGAATGTCTTCCATCTCTGAATTAATGCATGACCATAATTTATCTTAGTCTTAGTCTATTTATGAAATTAAACTAAAAAAAAACAGACATTACTCCTAAAAACCAACAGCGAATACTAATATAGGCGAACTAAGAACAGTTAATCTTCGCATAGGTTTACCATATTAATCAAGTGTGCAAGTGCCTGGTTTGGTTACATGTAGAAGTACTACGTTTTTGGGGTGATATGAGCATTAACAGCACATAGTCTAGAAGGCTGCACTGCTCCAAATTTTAGGATTGGGTGGAAAATTCTGAGGCAGGGGGGCATGAGAAGAGTTGAAGTCTTCAACTACTCAAAAAGTTGAAAAATAGGGGAAAATAACATCAACCTGTAATGGTTACGTCATCGTCGTCCAGTTTACAATCAAACCCTCACCTAATTGCGTGTCTGAAGAATAAAAAAATGTATGCCTTCCACACCCACACCAACACCCATCTCACGAGTCTTTGTAGACTCGGTGGCGGGTCTAATCACGTGCTTTTCTATTGGGAGTACTCCCCAAATTCCTCTAAATTTGAATGAGTTATTAAGACCAAATTAGACCGGAGGCATTCCAAATAATTCTCACTTCTCTCACCACCAATACCTCACTATATACAAATTTCATGGTTTTAAGTCTAAAACTAGGGTTTAAGAACTTGGGTAGGTAGGATGGGTAAGGGATCGAAAATAATGTGGAAGACTGTGGGTAAGGGCAAATTGGTGAAGACCAAGGGTAAGGGTTCGAAGAAATCGACGCAAGCGTAGTGCGTAAGCGAACCAAAACCAAAATTATTTAACAATCTGCTAAGAGTTGAGCCATAATTTATGGTGCAAGTGTCCAATGTTGAATTTATTTAGGTATGTGATCGGTTAGCTGAATTTTGTTTGTCAAGGTTACATCGTAAGAATACTCAATCAAGATTCGGTCCTCTGTTGGAGGATAAGTTGTAATAGTTGGCGTTAGTTTTGGTTTAAGCTGAATTTTAACTAGCTGTCTAACGTAACTTATTCACTAAAGATAATACTCGGGTCAGTAGGGAATTACGATTCCTTTTTACCTTTTGAAAAGGAGACTATTTCTGCGTTATCTGTATTATCTGGTACTAAAAGAAAAAAATAGCCAAAAGGAAAGGTTATGAAAAGAGCTTAAATAGAGATAATAGCAAATAGATGAAAGGAGAGAGCGTCATGACTGTGATGTAATCCTTTAAACTAGAATATTATGCTTTATTAGATCTAATCAAAGAAGGGGATTTTGGTGTTGTTAATTGTATAAGAAGGTTATATTTAGATGCATCTCATCAATCTAAAGAAGCTATTTGTGCATGTCCGAAGAAGTTGCATCTTCTTTTTGTTAACTAAGAGATGAAGAACTTGTAAGAACTTGAGTTTAATGGTTTTAATGAGAACTGATGTTTAGGTTTGTATGTTGTTCTTTGCCTGTGTGTTCTGTGGTTAAACCCGATTTTGTTACAATGTGCAATTTGAAAAATTCGTACATTACTGATGAGAAAATTATTATACATGATCAATGACTGATCAGAAGAGAAACACCTTAATTAGATGTAATATCCTCTTGCTATATCCCATCCTTTGAAGTTGCTTGTTGTTGTTGGTACTTAATCATTTCACAGTCAGGTATTTTGAGAATGTCCATGCTTCTAGGAGGGATCAGATCTCTTTACAATGTGCACAAGCACAGCAGTCGTAGAATCACAATATATTTCAACTCTACCATTTGCTAACAGTTCATTTAAGCGCCCGACTTAATTGCTTGAAACTCACGAACCAACAGTACGAAGTTCAGTGTCCCTTGCAGCATATTCACCCCTATCATGGTTCCTGATAATTGTTGTTAGTTGGTTTCTTTGGTCGTTGATTGTTACTGTGGGGTAAAACCAAGAAACTTAAAAAAAATAAAAATAAAAAACTAGAAACTGTGTAGGGAGAAGCCTAAATAGGATATGATCGAGACGGTTCTCCTGAAGGGTCTATGTTTACTGCACTGAACTGTGAAACAAGAACAATTACAGTCATTCTCTCAACTAAGGTGTGGTACCTCTAGAGTTTGCCTGGCTTAAGAGAACAAGTCTCCATCAAGCTTCTCTTATTATCTCTCTAAGTTTAGCTCTGAAAAACCATACTCCCATTGATGGGTTAGAGATGGTTACAAGATAGTATGATAAGGCACGAGAAGAGGCATCAAATCTAATCAAAGTTTGAAGTAGTGTACTACTGTACTTCACATTGCTCTTGGTTTAGTTTCAAACTATGGGATCAGACTATCAGAGCTTCTCCGATGCCTTGTTCAGGGCTGGTCCGGTTTTTATGGAGCCCTATGCGGAAACAATAGAACGGTGGCCCATTTCAAGGGTTTAAAAGTATTAAGTGAGGATAAACTCTTGATCTTCTGCTCACTAACAATGATTCAACTATCTGAGCTATTAAGAGCTTACAAAAAGTTACAAACTGCTTATACACATCTATAATTTTCTGAGGCGGGAGATTGTGTGTCGTCGCACACCGTCAAAGCCTGCCTTGGAATTAAAACACTTCTCATTAAAAGCAAAACCCAGTGGGCAGTCTGAGTCTTTGCGATGTGTAGACCACATGATAAAAAACGTATGGCTTCAGATTGTTTCTATTTTCTTTCTTCATGAAAGTCTTATTTCATAACGATGATCTAGTCTTATATCGTCTATAAATCACAAAATCTCTGAAGATCTAAAATATAATTGTGCATTACATATGCCATGTCCAATTAGTCAATTGTTGCAGATGACATTAAGAGTAGACCAAAAAAATATTGAAATTTGAAGTTTCTTCCCTCTCACATTATAATGTCCCTTCCCTTGACTGTTGGTGACTGGTGACAAGTGACAAGTGACAAGGGAGGCCTCCAATGATGGCCGTTAATACTACAATAATGTCACATTATAATGTCTCTGAGCATTCTATAATCTTCCCTTCTCCTCTACTATTTATTGTCTTTGGGAAAAGATATTCTAGATGAATCTTTGTCTCTCTAAACCCGTTACTACTACACTAGATTCCAGTCCCTTTAGCTCCACTTGATAATCAATCATGGACTATTACTACCAATGATGGCCTTTACTACCAGATAGTAGAAGTCATGGGATCAGATCAGAGGGCACCTACACAACTCATAAGTTTTCGGAGTGCACCACTAGTATAGTTATCCCGGCCCTTCCTTTAGTTATTGCTACCCAAATGAGCGCTTTAATGCAATTCCCGCCGGTAACATCCGCTTTGAACAAGGTCATTAATGGCGGATTCAACGTCAAGTATGAAGAGTCTGTGAATTCAGAATGTGTTGTTCCCTGCATTAAGAAGGTAGAGGTTGTGTTTACAGCACCCGAGGCTTCACATGTCAGTCAAGTAAGCATTTCTTTTATCCCTCAACTATATAGTTCAGCCTAATCAATGACTTCAGCTTACAGTTTAGCTTAATCTAAGTCTTTCATGTTTCAACCCCTTAGCTTAAGAGACAAACTTTGTAGCTTAACATAAAAATCGACAATTACTCAGGACTAAAGCTAAGAGTCTATGATGAAAATCAGAAAGATCTCTAGAGTTTCATGTCCCCCCTCATCCTCGAGTACTCAACAAAGCCGGTCTCAATACTTTTCCCGATGATGAATTTGGACGGCTCCGCATCAGAAATTTGCACTTAATTGGACAAGTCTCTCCCCAAGTATTAAATTATTTTGGTGTCAGTCAAAGAGTTGAACAGTTCTGGGGGTGGTGATACTGACCCCATTATTCTCTTTCTGGCAAGTCTCTAGAAAAGATGACGAAGACCTACTTCACAATTTCAAGTATATATCCTAATATCCCTTAGGCCTTAGTAGTATTTAACCCTTGATTAAGAGTTCGATTAAGGTAATTAAATTTTGGAAAAAAAATATGGCCGACATGTCGTTTTAAAATGAAGTCCAGCCGCCCGACATAGGATGGGTATGATGGGCACACAAAGTTAGCTTTGAATCAGTAACAAACCCACAAGATGGCCGTGTGTTATGTTTCTTTTGTATCTAAGATGTGCTCGTCCTTTGTATAATACGTTGGTGAGGGGTATTATTTCATGGATTTCGATTTGTCCAAAACTCCGCATAAGAGGGTCCTTATGGGATACTCTTATTTCTACAATATAACTCCTCATTTCATAGGAGTTATATTATAAAGATAATGATTTATCCCGTTAAAGTTTTCTTTCTTAACCAATTAAATATATAGATTTGAGTACATTGTGTTATCAAGCCTCTCAACAATTTATTGTCTTGCAGGATCCAAAAATCTAAAGGAGAAATGTTGCAATAGGGTAATATGTCTATCTCCTTTTGTCTTTTCCTAGCTTTTAACTCGCCGCTGACAGCTGTGTTGATTATGATTTCACTAACGTAGTAGAATACTAGGATTAACGTACGTATCAAATTTCTATTTTGAATGTGGATATCAACATGTGTAAGTCGTTAAGTACAACAAATCTCATAAGGGAAAAACCATCGTCCTGAGAATCTGTACAAAATAACTAAGTAGGGAGGAATTTCTCATGAAAGTGGTCTGCTTACCTTTCCTTTTTCTTCTCTTCCTTAGCTTCTGTATATCAATTAGTATCTTGATATTTTTGCAAAATATGGTTCTTGATACTTTTTCTTTCTCTGAGTACAGCGGGGTAGGATCTGCTGCCGGATTCTGTGTTTCTTCTCATCATATCTCTGAGTATATACCGAAGAAGAAAGACCTCATCAAATAATTCAGTTTTCTTTTGGAAATCATCAAAACAAGCTCAAAAGGTGGAAGACTTTTGAGTAAGTGTGGATTTCTGGCTCCGAAAAGTTACTACTTTGATATCAAGAAAATGACCAATTCATTCGAAGATAAATTAGGCCAAGGTGGCTTTGGTGGTGTCTTCAAAGGAAAAACTACCTGACGGACGTCTAGTAGCTGTGAAATTGATGAGGGAGTCCAAAGGTGATGGAGAAGATTTTATCAACGAGGTTGCAAGTATTAGTAGAACTTCACATGTGAATGTTGTGAGTTTACTTGGCTTTTGTTTTGATGACTCTAAAAGGGCACTCATTTACGAATTTATGCCTAATGGTTCTCTAGAAAAGTTATCTACAAAGATAGACCATTAGGGCCGAGTCTAACCTTTCATGGGAAAAACTGTATGAGATTGTTATTGGAATGGTCGTGTCTTGAGTACTGCATCGAGGTTGCAACACAAGGATTGTCCACTTCGACATAAAACCCCACAACATTCTTTTGGACAAAGACTTCTGCCCTAAGATTTCCGACTTCGGGTTAGCAAAGTTATGTACTACAAAAGAAAGTATGATATCAATGTTAGGTGCAAGAGGAAACTCCTGGTTACATTGCGCAGAAGTGTTTGTAGAACAATGGGAGGAGTTTCGCACAAGTCTGATGTTTATAGTTACGGAATGATGGTTCTCGAAACCGTGGGGGAAGAAGGAACATAAAAACTGAAGTGGATCATTCAAGTGAAATATTTTTCCCACATGGATCCATAAACGTCTCGAACTAGACCAGGATCTCGGACTACCTGGAGTAACACTTGAGACGGATACGGTGGTAAAGAAGATGATTTTAGTTGGTTTGTGGTGCATACAAAAAAACCAATCGATCGGCCTTCCATGAATAAGGTGGTGGAGATGTTAGAGGGAAGCCTTGAATCATTGCAAATCCCGCCCAAACTTTTCTAACTTCTCCTTCGAGATAGAACAAAGTTTTTTTGACCAAGGAAGTATGGAAGAATCTTTCTTAAGCAGTATCAAAGTCTAGATGATTGGCATTCCTTATGTAATGTTATTTATGAATGTGGCTCAATTAGGCTCACTGCAAACATGATGCAAGATCCACTCTTCACAGCTTCTACGTCTTTGTTTCAATTCGCAACGCAAGTAGGGTGCTTTATAAATGCTTGCATATGTTTGTTTCAATTTTAATTGTTTCTTACAAGGCAAATATTTACATTTATGTGTAAAAGTGTCCTTATTTTACTTGCATTGTTACAGTAAAAATATCATTTTGCTTCCAAGAGCGCAGAGAAATTTACACTTACAACTGAAAAGAGAAAACTCAACTTCACTCATTGCATTTGCTTAAATTAGTGATTAACTCCCACATATGTCCTTTCTATGATTTTACCTCTCAAACTCTTAGTTATTTGTTGGCACTGGGTGAACGGCAGAGTATTTTTCATAACCCAATCCTGCATCCTTTTCCTTAATCTACAATACGAATTGAGAAACCCTAAAACGAATAATTGTACGAAGAACACACCAATTGGTTGGGAAAATCCCTTAAGAGCTTCAATTGCTTAATAAAAATAAATTACAATCGAATTCTCTCAAACCCTAAGTCTCTCTCTTAGAATTTCCATGATCCAACCTCCTCTACATCTTGCCTAGCCTTGCCCATTTTATAGGTTACAAGTTCTTAGTTGCAAAATACAAAATATGACAAATATGCCCTTAAACGCCTAAATAAATAGGTTGAATCGTGCATCTGTTCGAACATAAAAAGTGTACAGAACACTCAGAAAACTCTTTTAGCAATATGAGAAAAACTCTATTCGAACAGGAATCTGTTCGAATAGACTTTCTAAAAAGCCTAAAAATGACGCAGATCCTCTTGGATCATGGCTCCCCCCTTTAGGAGCCTTGAGCTCCTGCTCAAGCTAGAACTGAAGATGTCGAATGGAATGCGGCCATGCCCATTTCCCTGTTGTACAACTTCGACTTACTAGGCAGCTGACCCTTTTTCCAACTCGAAATGACTCAATCCCACCCCGTCTTGTAGCATGAACTTTCCTCTCTAATACCATCCTCCTGCAACAGATCTTCTTTCCGTCCATAAGTCATCAACTAACGGTAGACAAGTGTCGATTGTAGAGTTTCATCTAAAAAAGACGGCTCAAACAACTTCAAATGCTTGATATTAATCACCGAATACATCTGCCTATAAGGTGGCAAATCCAATTCACACTCACATGTCATAATTTGCAGTAACTTTCGGCAAAACACACTACGCCCCTTGGGATCATCATATCCTGCAACATACTCTGACGTAACAAGTATCTGCATAGTACCAACATAGCGAAAGTAGTTGGTAATGGGGGATGAGATAACCTATCAGCCATTTGTTATCACTCCCTTCTTATACTTGATAATCAAGGAGAATTGTGGAGATACGACATCCTCCTCATCTGGCGAGCTTGCTGTAGCTGGACTGTGTAGCTAAAAAATGGAACGGTTGTGATTAGAAGCACCACAACCTCTCTTGCAACTTCCATATTTCAGTTTGTTGCTTGTGAGACGCTGTCAATGCAGGCAACACACCAACCGAAGTACCCTCTTGAACCGGTCGTACCAATAACACAATCTTGCCGCTCGATTAACCAATCGCTTCACCTGAGTTGCCGTTATTAAATTATTTGTAGTGGCATGCTCCTTACAAGCATGATATGAAACTCATTCCCATCCTCACAGGACGATACTTGTGAGCTCTACGGTAAGAATCGTATTTCGGTCCCAGAGATAAGGGCTACCAAAGATGACCTGACACACATCTAAAGGAACCACCTCACACGTCACCTCGTCAATAAACCTTTCCGTGATAGCAAACTGAATGTAGATGCTTCGTGATCATCAAATCCGCATCTTTCTGAATCCACCCCAAACCATACGGCTTAGGATGAGTTGTAGTAATCAAACCCATCTTCCTCACCAACGCCTCAGAAATCAAATTTTTCTTACTGCCCTAATCAATAATGGCCTCGACTAAGCTCTGCTTTACCTGAATATCGACATGAAAAAGTTCTTCCCGACTCTCCTCCTCGGTAGCCAAAGTCTGCTAAAAATATAAGTGTAAGCTTAGGATTCGGTTATCTAAATCCGAGAGGTCAACAACCTCTGCGGCTGGTGCATATCTTTCTTTCTTGCTCTTCTCCTCTTTCAGCCTAAGCTCCTGGTGAAGTTTCCAACATTTATCTGAAATATATACCCACTCGCCTTACAGTGATTACAATAATTCTCCTTGGGCGAAGACCCCTCTCCTTGGACTCTTCCTTATGCTCGTTTTTTCAACTAGACCTGTACTCCAACTTGTTCTTATCGGTCTTCTTTGTCACTCTTCAAGTACTTGCCTTCAATAGCAATTGCCTTTACGGTAGCATCTCAATATTTGGCCACAGTAAAGAGCTTCAACTCTCTTCTAATGGACTTCAACAAACCCCCCGTGTACTTCATGAACACATCCTACTCCTCCCCATCAATGTCCAAAACTAAAGCTTGTTATGAACGCCGTAGTGTACTCCTGTACAAATTACTCAAACTTTTGGCGCAAATTGTGTTATTTGTACCATCTCTCTTGCTCTACCCAATCGGATTATATAAAACTACTTTACACTAATACCTTGAATTCTTTCAACTCAAACTTTCTACATCGTAGTGTTTTCGATAAAATTTCCACCACCCAAGTGCATGACTTGCGAATTTCAACGTAGAAACACATATTTTCTGAGTATTAGAGTATTCGTAAACGAAAAAAATAAGTTTCTAACCTATCTGACCAATATCCAATATCTCAGCATCGATTGAACGCCGAATACCGGAATTTCAATCTAAAATTGATACAAAGGTTACGTAAGGATTCGAGGATTACTAATACCCGATCGTTCCTTGACGGATTCGGTATCACGAGAATTGCAATCTATCTCCTCAGTACCATCATCATCATCCCCCTTCACAACCCCTTTTCTCTTCGAGCGGCCTCGCCGTTTTCACCGGAGGCAGAAGTCTTCACGAGGTTCGTGAGACGCAATTGTTCTACCAAATCCTATAGAGTAGTAGTTATGTCAGAAACTTTCATTTCCAAAGTCGTGAGTCGATCGTCGAAATCGCCCATCTCTAAATTATCATTTTTCTTCGAATTAGGTTTTCAGTGAATCTTCAACGGACTCACTAGCTTTCCTTTGTTTGCTTGAGACGGTCATGTGTAGAAACCATAAACCACAATCACCCCCAAAAATCGTAACTGGAAAACTGATACCACTTAATCCACAATACGAATTGAGAAACCCTAAAACGAATAATTGTACGAAAAAATACACTAATTGGTTGGGAAATCCCTTTAAGAACTTCAATTGCTAATAGAAATCATTACAATCGAATTCCTCTCAAACCCAAAGTCTCTCTCTTAGAATTTTCATTGATCTAACATCTTCTAATCTGCCTAGCCTTGCCCCTTTTATAGGGTTACAAGTTCCTAGTTACAAAATATGATAAATATGCCCTTAAACGCCTAAAGAAATAGGCTGAATCACGCCTTTGTTCGAACAGAATAAGTCTCTGTTCAAACATAAAAAAATGTATTCAAACAGACAAAAAGTCTGTCGAATAGAACCTCAGACAATAGTGTATTCGAACAAACAAAAAGTCTGTTCGTACAGAACACTAAGAACACTCTTTATTCGAATAGGAGTAAAACTATATTCGAAAAGGAAGGGGGGTATTCGAACAAACTAAAAGTATGTTCGAATAGACTTTCCAAAAAGCATAAAAATGACCCAGATCCTCCTGGATCATTCCTGGTAATAAAAAAATGGATTTTAGTTTTTTTTAGGGGCAGAGCCAAAGACGTGTATACATGGTCAGCAACCAGGCCGGCCTTGTGACTGGTAGATACAGTCTATAGAGGGTCCAAAGACATAGAAATGACTAAAGCGTGCGAGGACAGAGATCTCACCTTCTAAGAACGTCGGACCTGTCCTTTGGACAGACCTACTGGAGTCGGCTGAGGATTGCAATTTCTTTTACCTCTTGGAGAGGGAGCTTTTCAAGTCTGCATCATCTATTGTGTTCACAATAAAAAGAAAAAAAGGTACATAAGTGATGAGTGATAAATAGCAAAAGGAAAGGTTAAAAAGAGATAATAGCAAATAGATGTAAGAAGGATCATTAAAACCAATGATGTTTGTCCAAAGTTCCCTAAGTTCCCAAACTAGAACATTATGCTTTATTAGATCAAATGAAAGGAGGGGATTTTGGTTTTGGTAATGATTTAATCTTCTCGTTATCACTAAAGAAATAAAGGAACATTGCTGTAAGATAAGTATAGTTATATGTTTTGTGGCAATTGTAAGTTGTGATGTAACTATTTCAGAATATTAGATTACAATTTCTATAGAATATAAACATGGGCTTCTCAACTTGTCAGTAGTCTCGTAGCCCTCCCTTTTTTCTGTCCAAGGCATGAACCAGTAATATAAAACCAACCTATATTGGCTGGGTGTTTATATTGGATGGGTGTCAATTACTCCCAGGCACCTCTGACATAACTTTTTTACCACAAGGTACGAATCTCACTGCATAAAGCTACCACAGGTAACGATTGGATAAACTCAAATTGGTTACCGAAATTTGCAAATCATAATAAATTGTCTCATCTCCGTATTGGTTTGTTTCCTTGGGTGAGGATTCGCTACACTCCCTTTGTTGCTACACACCCGCTACACTCTCCTCAAGCCATCATCTCTCCAACTCAACTGCCCACTCAACATCTCTCTCTCTCCCACTCAACTCTCTATTTGGAAACTAAAAAAAAAAAAAAAAAAAAAAAAAAACTCTTCTCTCCATCGACTCTCTCTCTCTCTCTCTCAATCGCTCTGTACTTCCAAATTTAAATTAATTTTTTCTCTATCTCTCTCTCTCTCCCGTCGTTTCCCACCACTCAATCTCCCACTCAATCACTCTCTGTCAGCCTCCAACTTTGATTTTTTGTGGCTCTGGTTAAGGTACAAAGTTTTCTCAGTGTCTCTCATTATTTCATTACCATGTCAAAACTGTATTTCGTGAACCGAATGGAATTGTGCTACGGAGGTTACATGGTTCTTGATCTTGCTTGAATAACAGGTGGTCAGTAATGGCATTCGAACATACTACAATATACTCCAAAAATTGAACAGGTTAGTGGTGTATGGGGCGTAATTTGTTCTATCTACTCCAAAAAATCTGAATTCGACATTTTTTTGCCGAATCCAGATTTCCTGCAAATTAATTGTCGAATCAAGATTTTATCGACAATTAATTGTCGAATCATTATTTCATCGACAATTAATTGTCGAATCCTGATGTACTCGACAAATAATTGTCGAATTAATGTGAAATCGACAATTATTTGTCGAGTACATCTGGATTCGACAATTAATTGTCGATGAAATATTGATTCGACAATAGTATTTCTAGTTGTACGTATAAATGCTCGTTGTGGTGGCTTGCAGTATTTCCTTCCTTCTGCATTTGTGGTGCTTGTCTGAGTTTTCATTCCGTTTTGTTCGTTTGGCTGTATGGATGTCTTTGATTAATTGTATCAATATTCCTCCTATATGACAGGATAATAAGACGGAAGATTCATGTGAACCAGATTGGTCAAAGGTAATTGGAGATGAATCACCACCAAGGGTACCAATGAACGTACGACGGGTGTGGGGTTTCAGAACACCTGATTGCGCCGCTGATTCATTGTTATGGAGATGCATTCGAAGGGCAAACTTTTGATAAGTGGATGAGGCAAGTTCCTTCTATGAAAAATATGGAAGGACGAAAGGGTTTTCCACAAAGAAGCGCAACTCTAAAAAATGACCTAGATCGGAGGAGATAGCACGAACAACATTTTGTGTTTTAGCAACGGTTTGTCGAAGAAAAACTAAACTTCAGGTACAAGTGAACAAGATGGAAGAAGCGTTCTTACTAATGCGGGTGGTAAAACGACTTTGAACATCAATTGGAGAGAAAATCTTGGAAATATGTTGTTACGAGTTTCTCAGATGTTCATAACACAAACCTTGTCTCCCCACGAAATCACCATCGTTATGATGATTAATCGTTTTTTGCCTGAAGCTGAAAAAAACCTAGCAGAGACTTTTGAGCTTCGCAATATCTCAGTGAGAGGTGCCTGCTTTATTTCTATACAAGACCTTCAACAAACGTGATTGCTACAACACAAAGCCAAAGTTAGCAAGGAACGTATATCTAGTGGCGATGCGCGGCTGCATTGGATTGGTTCAAGAAAAAACAAGTCGATGATCATATGTTCTACTTTGACATTCAGCTCGATGATGATGACAAAACACTTAATTTTTTTTGGACAGATGGGCGATCTCGAATGGCATATGAGGCTTTGGGGA
>JACGCM010002176.1:0-120270 GCA_014058105.1 Kingdonia uniflora | reverse complement strand
GTTAGTAATACTGCTTCGGTTCCTCCTGTAGATTTCCTTGGGGTTGTTCGATAGGCCCAGAGGACATGTTGAAACTCTTGAACCCATCATCCTTTCTTTGCATCGAGTATCTTCTTAAGACCATCGATAATGGTTTTGTTAATTGGATCAACTTGACCGCTGCCCTGAGGATAGTAAGGTATAGAGGGTGAGAGAATGATGTTGCATTTTTTGAGGAATATTTTAAATTTGTTGCCAACAAATTAGGGACTATTGTCCCATCGAATCATGTGGAGGCAGCCGAAGCGAGTGATGATGTGTTCCTATAATAATTTGATTACTTCTTCTTCTCAGGTTTGGCATAGAGGTACAACTTCGACCCATTTAGTGAAGTAATCAGTTGCGAGGAGGATATTTTCTCTACTACCCGAGGCTTTTGGGAAGAGACCAATGAAATCGATGGCCCATCTTTTGAATGGCTAGGAAACTTGACTAAAATGGAGGTTTTGAGTGAGGCAATAGATGTCATGAGCGTGACGCTGGCATTTTTTATAGTGTTTTGAATATTCAAAAGCTTGTTTTATCATATCGGGCAAAAATAATCCTTGGGTGACAGCTCGAAGGGCCATAGAACGACCAACAGTATGAGCACTGTAGGTTCCTTCATGAAGTTCGACTAAGATTTGAGAGGCTTCGGCTTGGGATATGCATCGAAGGAGGACGCCATTTGGGGATTTACGATGTAGTTCATCTTTGTGGATAGTGTATCTGCAGTAGTTTTCTAGCAACGAATGTTTGTCTTTGGGATCATCTGAGAGGGTGGCATTGTTGAGGTAATGAAGAAATGGTGTTCGCCAATCGTCTGGATCGTGACTCTCGCCCCCAGTATTGATGGCATTGATTTCCATCTGGTCGATACTTGGACGTTCGAGTACTTTGATATGGAGGATCTAAGATTCGGATTGTCCGAGCATAGCAGCTATGTAGGCGAGGGCATCTGCATGTCTATTTTCTCCTTGAGGTTAATAAGTGATTGTGGATTTTTCAGGGAACCGATCCATACGTTGTCGCACAATAAGAGCGTAGTCGGCCATGCGACCGTTAGCTTAATTTTCTCCTGTGTAATGTCTCTAAACAAGTTGGGAATCTGTAAAGACTGCAAGTTTGGGAATGCTGAGGTCGAGTGCGAAGTCGAGGTCGTGGATCAAGGCTTAATACTCTGCTTCGTTATTGGAAAATTCGAAGGTAAGTTTGCTAGCTTTCTCTATGCGGTCATTAGTGGGTGTTACCAAGACAATACCAATTCTTGAGCCATTAGGTCCTGCTGATCCATCTGTGAATAAACGCCAACCAGTGAGAGGGTCTCAGGGATCTGCTATTTTGGGTTGGTCTTCTGATAAGTCATCTTCGTGTTCTTCCTAATCGATATCTTCGACCGGGAAGTCAGCTAGAAAGTCTGCTACTGCTTGTCTTTCTGGGATATTTGCTTCTCGAAGGTAATGTTATGTTCCCCAAGGTATACGGACCACTGTTGCACTAGTCAGGATTATTCTTTTTTGCTGAGTACTTCTCAATGGGGGTAACTTGAAATAACACGGATGAGGTGAGCCTAAAAATATGGTTTGAGCTTATGGGCTGAATAGACAAGTGCGAGGAGCAAACGCTCAAGTTTTGAATTTCGAATTTCTGCGGGAGTTAGAGTTTTGCTGATAAAATATATAGATTTTTCGATATTGGAATCAAGTCGAATGAGCACTGCACTAAAAGAAGTTTCGATGGCAGTAGGGTATAAAGAGAGTGCTTCACCTTCGACAGGGGTACTGATAATGGGTGAAGGGCCAAGATTACTTTTAAGTTCGAGGAAGGCTTGTTCGAACTCAGGGGACCAGTTGATCTCAGAATTGTTTTTCTTTTTTACTTTGTGGACGCCCTAATCTCGTAAGAGGGAAAAAAACCAAGCACATCGATTTGAGGATTTTGAAATGAAACGATTGAGGGCTGCTATCCTGCCAGCCACTTTTTGGACGTCTTTCTTGGTTCGGTGCGAAGGGATGTCTTTGAGGGCTCGAATGTGGGTGGGGCCAATCTCTATACCACGTTTACTGACAAGGTGACCCAAAACTTTTACGGAGGACACGCCAAATTGGCAGTTTTCTGGGTTAAGTTTCATGTTATATATACGAAGTATTGAGAAGATTTCTATTAGGTCTTGGATATGGCTAATTTTTCAAAGGCTCTTGGATAATATGCCGTCAATATAGACTTCGACAGACTTGCCAAGCAAAGGTTTAAACATGGCTGTGACAAGGCGTTGGTAGGTGGCTCTGGCATTTTTAAGGCCGAAGGGCATAACATTGAAACAGTAAAGGCCTTATTCAGTTATAAAGGAAGTTTTAAGCTGATCTTCCGGGAGGAGGGGTACCAGATTGTAACCCGAAGCCGCGTCCATCATGGATAGGCGATCGTATCTAGCAGTGGCATCGAGGAGTGATGAAATGGTCGGTAAGGGGAAACTATCCTTCGTTGTGCGCTTGTTGAGGTCATTGAAGTCGACCCAGATTCTGATCTTTCCATTCTTCTTAGGAATGGCGATAATGTTTGATATCCAGTCCGCGTACTTTACTTCTCTGATGAAACCTATGGCTATGAGCTTGTCTACTTCAAGGTTCACTTTATCTCAAAGTCGTGGTGCCAGGTTATACTTCTTTTGTTTTACTGCTGAGGAATAGGGGATGAGATCAAGGCGATGACAGGCTAGATTGGGGTCGACACCAGACATTTCTTGAAATGTCTAGGCAAAGATATATTTGTTTGCTCGAAGAAATTTTGAAAGTTCGAGGCGTTCTGACTGTCAAAGAAAAGTTCAGATGAATGTTCCTCGACCAAAACCGTCGAGTTCGATATAAACAGTGGGTTCGATAGGTGAGGAGGTATCTGTCGGAGTCGATGGGATAGAAAGATGCAGTAATTGCTATGGACAGCTGACAAGTTTTCGGATTTGATCGATTTCAGGATGCTCGCATGGGCAAGCGAGGCGTTGAGAGCCTTTCAGATTCCAAGTACCTTCATGAGTGCTGAAATGGAGGGTCTGATGCTAGGTCGAAGGTGTGGCTCGCATAGTATGGAGCCAATCGTGTTCAAGAATACTGAGGTATTCAGACTTCTTGTCAATGATAAGGAAGCTGGTTTGAAGGGTAATAGGGGTTGTGGTGACGGGTAGGCTGATACGACCAATAAAAACTTTGGTTGATCCATTGAAACCTTTCAGCTCGACGTTGGCTATAGTTATGAGGTATGTTTTCTTCATGGTTTGGATTGTTTGGAGAAGGAGGACATCAGCAGCGTTTCCTGTGTCTATGAGCATTGTATGGAGGATAAGGTTCTTGATCTTAATCATGATGACTAATGGATTGGAATGGTGGAAACGAACGTGTGAAGTGTCACAGTCAATGAAAGAAATACCTTCGAGACGAGGGTGACAGCTTAATTCTGCAGAAGGGTAGGGAATTTCTCCTGATAGGTAAGCTTGTAACATTCTTCAATGCCCTTTCATTTGCTCTAGGAATGTCCACTTTCTATGTTGTTGACTTCGATAAAATTGACTCTGTAGATGTGCGCCTCGGTTAGGTCAGTAGTAGGGGTGGATAGCAATTTGAGGTAAGGCCCGTTGAGGTAGCTTGGAAGATCAGCAATATACTAATGCAAACGTCTTGCTCTGAAGATAAGTTTGAGAGAGTGCTGGAGGGTGAAGCATTCATTGGTATGGTGACAGTTGCATTTGCGATTGGCCCAGTAAGATTTACCTGGTCTGACTTCGATTGGTAAAGGGATATGCCAAATGGGGTCTGCCTGTATATGTGGTAGAAGGGTGCTGAGAGGGGCAGTGAGTATAGGCACAACAGGCCTTAGTCGCTTCTTACGAGCTTCAACGCTGTTATCAATACTGGGCATTTACGGCTCTCGGTCTCTTGTAAGACAGGAGTGATCAGGGGTATGGGAGCAGAGTGGGGGTGTTGCCAAGGTTTGTTGAAGTTTGCTGTCTGCAAAGGCTGGCTCTATTTACGGGATTCTTGGAGTCGCTCGAGATCGATATAGCCATTGACCTTCGAGAGCATCTCTTCGAGTGTTTTTTGTTTATGGAAAACTAGGTGTTCTTTTACTCGGCTGTGCTCGGGCAGAGCATTCGAATATGCCAGGATAGATTTCGAGCATTCGAGATTTTCTATTTTCCAGGATTCGTCGAGGAATCTCCTGGTGAAGGCTTCGAGTATCTTATTACTAGATTTTCTTAAATTGAATAGGGCGTCAACTCTGACTTCTACGTCCTTGTTAAAGACAAACTGGGCGATAAAAAATTATGAAAGTTGCTCGAAGCTTCGTATCGAGCCATTTGGGAGGTTGTGGTACTATCGAAGGGGGCTGTCAGCAAGGCTCATTGGGAAATGGTGACATAACAGGTAGTAAGCCATGGAGTAGAGGCTTTGTGCATTTTAGAATTCGAGGATGTGGGATTTAGGGTCTATGTTACGGTACTTGCTGAGTTTGGGTGCACAAAAGTTGGAGGGTATTTCAATAGCCAAAAGTTAGGGGCAGATCAGGTTATTTAGGCGGCTCCAGGAGTTGGTGGATGGGTTCGCGCTAACGCGAATGACTGGTTGTATCTTGTGGCCGAAGTCCTACTATGTAACATATGCAGGATGAGGCATATATTCAACACTACGTTCCCCAAGTCGCTCTCGAGTAGGACGGTGCCTGGGGTGACAGGGGGAGCGGAGGGTGAAGTCAAATGAATCTTTTGTGGGGTGGATCCCAAGGTGGATAGATCTGGTTGGGAGATTTGTACAGGGTATTCCTTCGGCATCGATGTGAACTTTGGGTATCTCAAGGTTTGGTGAGGGTCCTAGGTGGGCACGGGAAGATACGCGCGATGGGTCTGGTGCCAGAGACGAGCGAGCAGGTTCCAAGGGCTATAATCTCTGCAGCTTCTTGACGGTATTATGCCGCTCATCGATTGCTCTATTCTATTTTTTTTCATCGTCCAAGTGGCGATTCTGTTCAGCTTCCATCGCCAAGCGATGGCTTTCGCATTCCTTGTTTAATTGGTTCTGGTGGAGCTCCTCTGCCTGAGCAACTTGTTGTGATAATAAAGCTATTTGGGCAGCTACTCCGTCAATGGAGTTGCCCACTTGGGATGAGTTGGAACGGCGTGTAGGTGCCATTTGAAGAGGAGCAGTAGATTGTTGAAAAATAAAGGGAGGAGAAAAGGAAAAAAGGATTGGTAGGGTAGGAAGCACAGACGGAGCCAATTGTAAGGGCCTAACTTCGTTTAGAGGTTAATTTGGTTCTTACAACGTGGAATCAATCTACTATCAAAGGGATTCAAACAAATGGTCTGAAGTAAAAACTAACTAAAGGCGAATAATTGCGTAGAGGCCCGAATGTGATACTCTACGACCTCTGATGAGGATTTTTAAGAAAGATTATATTACTGATGAGTAACGAGAGGGCTCAAATACAGTATACACAGAAAGGTCGAAGGTAAAATGTAAGGGGCTGGAGATGATTTTTCTAATCTCCACTTTGTTTCCCCTCTCCTCTATTTATAGAGTCACTGGAAGCTGAGTCACCAAGTGTGGGTCAGGATTACATGATTACTGCCAGGAAATCCCGGCGGGATATGGACACCAGTCCTTTCTGCACTGTCTCTGTGACAGCTATCTGATGTGACTCTGTACTTCGGCACTTTGGCGGAGTGGTCGGCCTGTCACTATTGTTGCAAAAGCCAATCATTACGACGGCTTATTTGGAAAGTTGGCTGTCTGTCTTGTCACACATCGACCATGTGTAGATATGTTAAAGAATACCTATTGCGATGTGTTAATCCATCCTCGAGACTTTGTATGGTGTCAAAGATTCAGCTTCAGGGGATCTCTGGGAAGTCTATTTTAGGGATTGAGTAGGCTTTAATACATTCGAGTAGGCTATGAAGTGGGCTTCGACTATCGAAGGCTGCGAGTAGGCTACTATATTCGAGTAGGCTGCAAAGTGGGTTTCGACTATCGAATGCTGCAAGTAGGCTACTGCACCCTTGTAATGTGACCTACCTTGCTGCTCAGCCCTTCCTATGATCCATAAATAGGAAGGAGGGGAAATCAAGGAGAGCTTACAAAATCTGATCCCAAATCCCTTACAGTTTACCTTTGACCTTCCTATAAAATTTACAGTACTCAAACCTTCGACTACTCAACAGTAATATACATTCTCTTAAAAATTCTCATCAGAGGTTGTGGAGAAACCCATTCTAGGCCTCTACGCAAGTATATTGTCAATAGGTTATTCGTGTTATAGATTATATGCTTGAATCTTTTGATACTAGATAAACCCGTGGTGTAAGAGCCAACTTCTCCTCTACACGAGGTTAGGACTCTACATTTGGTATCATCTGTGCTTCCCCAACATACCAATCTCCCTTGCACATTTTCTCCCTTTTCCAACTTCTACAAATCATTCCCAATGGTACCACACCCTCCGTTTTACTTCCACCAATACTGGGAACTCCGTCGACAGAGTGGCCGCCCAGCTCGCCCTACTTTCTCAACAATTTTTTTCAAGCCGAGGAGCGACACCAAACTCAACTGCACCAGGAACGCGAAAAGCACCGGCAGGAGTTTGAAGCTGAACAACATCGCCGTTTGGATGATGTCGATAGAAAAAGCTGTGCAATCGACGATCTACGTAACACTGTTTGAGAGCTACTTGATACTCCTCTACCATCTCGAGCACTAGCCCCGTCGCACGTATCTGCCCGCGCTCGACTGGGGCCTCTACCATATCAAGAAGTACCCCCGGTCCATATCGGCGTCGAGGGTGCTCCACCTACTGATACCCCCAATGGCTCTATCCATATTGAAATCTACCCCACGGCGGACTCCTCTGAGTCTACCCTTTTCTCTTCCAGACACCCCAAACGCTACCCTGCCCGAGAGCATCTCAGGGAGCACAGTGCCGAAAACATACCGAACACTCGGACTCATCATCCTCGGATCCCTCGATCCCCCCCCCCTCATCCTGCTTATTGTGCGCAGCAAGACTTCGGCTACAAAATCTAACCCATCATCTGCGTCAGCGCGAGCCCAACTCCAAACTCATGAAGTCGGTTGACTAACCCCCTCTGTCCCAAGATCCTCACTATCGAGGTCCCTTCAAATTTTCGTGCCCCAAAAATCAATAAATACTGTAATATCGACCCTCAATCCGATATTCTCAAACTTTAAAATGCCTTAAGCCTTTACTCCATAGCTGACAACCTGATGTATCGCCTTTTCCCTACAAACCTCATAGATAGCCCTCTTCGATGGTATCATAGCCTTCTCAGTGGCTCTATTCAAATTTTAAAGCAACTATCCCATCTTTTCATCGCCCTATTTGCCTTCAACAAAGATAGAGAGGTCAGTGTCGATGCTCTCTTCAATTTTAGAAAATTCTCCAGTGAAACACTTGAGGCCTTCACTAAGAGGTCAAAGTCCAAAACCTTGACTCTGCAAACGCCGTACTCGCGTACTCAAACGCTTTGCCTGATAATAGCCATGTCAAAGAGTACCTGGTCCTCCATAAACCTCGTACCCTCGAGGAGATGCTGTCAAAGGTCAATGCTTATATTGACCTTGAACACCTCCAGGTTTCACATAAATAGGGGCAGCCTTCAACCACCAACCCAAATAAGCTTGGACAAGGCCCATCCTCTACTCCTACACCCCTGATCGCTTCCGTCTCACAAGAGACTAAGGGCCCCAAACGCCCTTACTCTGATAACACTGCCGAAGGTCACAAAAATTGACCAAAGCTAGTCCTACCTAGACTCACTGCCCCCATCAGCACCCTTCTGCCACAGATACAGGCAAACCCCATATGGCGCATCCCTTTTCCCATCGAGGTCAAACTAGGCAAACCTCACTACGCCAACCACAAGTGTAACTGTCACCATACTAATAAATGCTTTTCCTTGCAACGCTCTCTCGAAATAATACTCAAAGCCGGTCATCTACATCCATATGTTTCCGACCTTCTCATCTACCTCGACGGGTCGAACCTCAAACCACAACCTGCCCCTTCGGCCGAACCTACCGAGGTCCACTTCTACCAACTTCATTTCTTTAAAGTAAATAATATCGACAGAGGCCGTTTCAAGAGAAAACGTAAGCGTGTCGAAGAATATTACAAACTCACTTACCAGGAGAAGCTGGCCGCCCTCTTGCTAGAATCAAGCATTTGCCCTCAACCCGAAAGCATCTCTTTCATCGACTGTGATACATCGCATGTTCGTTTTCCCCATTCCGACCCCTTAGTCATCATGATTAAGGTCGAACACCTTGCCCTCCACACCATGCTTATCGATACAGGAAGTGCAGCCGTTGTACTCTTCCTGCAGACCATCCAAGCCATGAACAAAACAGACCTCATCACTGCCGCCAATGCCGAACTAAAAGGATTTAATGGGGCTACCGAAATGATCATTGGTCGAGACAACCATCCAGTCACCACCGGCCCTATTGCACTTTAAACCAACTTTCTTGTCATCGATAAGAAGTCTGAATACCGTGGTATCCTCGGGCGCGATTGGCTCCATGCCATGCGTACCATACCTTTGACCTACCATCAGGCCCCTTGTTTCACTACCCCCTATGGTATATGGAATTTATAAGGCTCTCAACACCTCGCCCGTTCATGAGAATATCCAGAGATCGATCAGACCCAGAAACTCGTTAGACTCCCATAGCAATCATTGTCCCCTTCTGTCCCCATACCTTCGACACTCACAATCTCACCCATCGAACCCACTGTTTATATTAAATTCGACGATCCTAGTCGAGGTACATTAATTAAAACTTTTCTAGACTAGACGGAATGCCTCGAGCAAACCAAGACGTCTTTGCATGGACGTTCCAGGAGATCCCAGGCGTCGTCCCCAATTTAGCATGTCACTGCCTCGACCTCATTCCCCATTCTACAGCAGTAAAATAAAAGAAGATACCTTGGCACCATGACTTTGAGATGTAGTAAACCTCGAAGTAGACAAACTTATAGCTGCAGGTTTCAGCAGAGAAGTCAAGTATGCCGACTGGATATCCCACATAGTTGCATTCCCTAAAAAGAATGGTAAAATCAGAATCTGTGTCGACTTCACAGACCTCAACAAGCACACATCGAAGGACAGCTTCCCCCACCCATACCGTTTTATTTCCAAATCCACATACCGTTGTGCTTGGCTCTTTTCTCTCTTACGCGACCAAGGCGTCCACAAAGAAAAAAAGAAAAACAACCCTGAGATTAACTGGACATCTGACTATGAACAGGCCTTCCTCGAACTCAAATATACCTTGGTCGACCACCCATTATCAGTACCCCTATCGAAGGTGAAATACTCTCCTTATACCTTCCGGTCACTGATACCTCAATCAGTTCAATCCTTATTCAACTCGAATTAAAAAATGAGAAACCTGTATATTTTATAAGGAAAACCCTGACAAAAACTCGATACTCAAAAATTGAGCGTTTGCTCCTTATTCTCGTCTACACTGTCTGGAAACTCAATCCATATTTTCAAGCTCACCCCATCCGTGTAATAACAAGTTATCCCCTTCGAAAGGTACCCAACAAGAAAGAAAAATCTAAACGAGTTCAAAGTGGTATGTCTACCTTGGCGAACATGATATTATATTTGAGAAACTGATTTCCCAAAAAGGCCAAGCAGTGGCTGATTTCCTTGCTGACTTCCCAGTCAAAGATGTCAACTGGGAGGAATGCAAAGATGACCTACAGAAGGATCAGCCCGAGCTTACTGGCCCATAGAACCCTAAGACAGGCTGGCAACTTTACACAGATAGATCCACTGGACCTAATGGTTCAGGGAAAGGTATCATCCTGGTTACACCAACCAATGATCTAATAGAGAAGGCAGTTAAGTTAAACTTCGAATGCTCCAACAACAAGGCTAAGTTTGAAGCTTTGATCCATGGCCTCGACCTTGTACACGACCCCGGCATCCCTAAACTAATAGTTTTCACTGATTCCCAACTCATTCAAAGAGACTACTCCAGTGAAAATCAAGCTAACGGTCGCATGGCTGAATATTCTGCCCTCGTCCGCCAGTGCGTGGACCGTTTACCTAAAATATCTTTTATTGCCCACTGCCCTCGAGGTGAAAGTAGACATGTAGATGCCCTCGCCTACATTGCAGCTATGTTTGATCAGTCCGAATCATGAACCCTTCATATCGAAGTACTCGAACGCTCAAGTATCGACCAGATGGAAGTCAATGTCATCGATACTGGGGGCGAGAGTCTCGATCCAGGCGACTGGCAAGCACCATTTCTTGACTAATTCAACAATGCTACCCTCACAGATGATCCCAAAGCCAAACGGTTATTATTAGAGAACTATCACAGATATACTATCCTTAAACGCGAGTTACATCGCAAATCCCCAAATATCATCCTCCTTCGGTGCATCTCTCAAAACGAAGCCTCTACAATCCTATCCGAACTCCATAAAGGAACTTGCGATGCCCATACTGCCGGAAGATCTATGGACCTTTAAGCCGTCTCCCAAGGATTATCCTAGCCCAACATAAAAAAACAAGCCGAAGAGTATGCCAAACATTGTGACAAATTCCAGCGTCATACCCATAATATCCATAGTCCTTCACAAGACCTCCATTTCATTCAAGTCTCTTGGCTATTCAAACGCTGGGCCATCAACCTCATTGGACCTTTTCCCAAAGCTTCAGGCAGCCAAGAGAATATCCTCGTTGTAACAAATTATTTTACCAAATGGGTCGAAGCCGTACCTTTGTGTCGAACCAGAGAAGAAGAAGTCATCAAATTCTTATGGGAAAACATCATTACATGCTTTAGATTCCCTCATATGATTCGATGCCAAAATGGTCCACAGTTTGTCGGGAACAAAGTCAGAAATTTCCTCAATAAGTATAACATCATCCTCTCCCCCTCAACACCTTACTACCCCCAAGGGAACGGTCAGGTCAAAGCAATTAATAAAACAATATTCGATGGTCTCAAGAAATGTGCCGATACGAAGAAAGGATGATGGGTGCAGGAATTACAACATGTCCTATGGGCCCATCGAACAATACCAAGAAAAGCTACAGGTTGTACCTCTTTCCTTTTAGCCTATAGTATTGAAGCAGTGCACCCTACTCAATTCAAAGTGCCTACACGAGACCCCAGCTTCCCGGACGAAGACAATGAGTTTGAACTCGGATGCAACATGTTATGGATCGACGAATCCAGACTCCGGGCCATCGCTAATCTCGGCCGTTATCTTCTATCACTGCAGAAGTCATACAATAAGAGAGTTTCACCTTAAAGTTTCAACATCAGAGATCTTGTACCTCGATGGGTTACACAATCCTCGAAGCCTAGGAATGTCGGCGAGCTAGCCGAGTCCTGGGATGGACCTTATGTCGTATATGATAAAACCGATAAGGGTTCGCATAAACTCATGACAGAAGATGAAGAACCTCTACCAAATCCATGGAATGCAACGCAGCTAGTCTCATACAATCGTCTGATGTAAACTCAAATAATCAATAAACAGCTTTTATCCTCCAAATCTCGTCTCCTATTTTCCAGTGAATCTTTTGGTTTAACATAAGTATCATATCAACCCTTCGACTCGACTGATACTTGGGGGCGACCTTGAAAATTTTTAAACCTCCAATATTCGAGCAAACTCAAGGGGCAAGGATGGTCGATAGACCGGACCCTCGGGAATGTTTTTGGGGCAAACACGCCATACTTTGTTGTGGTTCAGGCCTTCAAAGTCTAGTGAATTTACTGGTTTACTTAAGTATCATGTCAAACCTCGACCCGACTGATTCTTGGGGGCGACCATGAAAATTTTCAAGTCTCCAATATTCGAGAGGCAGAAATGATCGAGAGATCGGACCATCGGGAATGCACCAGTGGCGAACACGTCTTACTTCGTTGTGGCTCAGGCCATCGAAGTCCAATAAATTTCCTGCTTTACTCTAACTATCATGTTAACCCTCGACCCGACTGATACTTGGGGGCGACTTTGAAATTTTTCAAGTCTCCAATATACGAGTAAACTCGAAGGGCACGAATGGTCGAAAGACCAGACCCACGGTAATGCACTGGGGGTGAACATCGCTTACTTTGATGTTACTCAGGCCTTCAAAGTTCAATGAATTTCCTAGTCTACTCTAAGTATCATGTCAACCCTCGACCCGACTGATACTTGAGGGTGACCTTGAAATTTTTCAAGTCTCCAATATTCGAGCAAACTCGAAGGGCACGAATGGTCGAGAGACTGGACCCTCGGATTGTATTGGGGGAGTTCATGTCTTACTTTACTGTGGCTGAGGCCTTCAAAGTCCAATGAATTTCTTGGTTTATCCTAAGTGTCACGTCAATCTTCGACTTGACTGATACCTGGGGGCAACCTCAAAAAATTTCAAGTCTCTGTAATTCGAGCAAACTCAAGGGACACGAATGGTCAAGACACCAGACCTTTGAGAATGCATTAGGGTTGACCACATTCTACATCGACCAAGATCCGACGTTCGCAGTCCAGTTAATTCCTTAAACTCTCGGGATAAGATCTCGAAGCTCTTCAAGGTTCGATCAATTTACAATCATTCTACACTTATAGCATATGTCGATACAAGCATACAAAAATTTCAACTAGATGCTTCAGTACAGTATATATCAGAGAATTAGATTAAACAAAAATCAATTTCAGAGCATACATCAGGATTCAAGCACAGTAATTCAGTACAAATCAGATGTAATACAAACCAGTTTCAGTACAATCTACCTCAGCAATTCAAAGCCGTCACAAGTTCAAGGATCAAGTGCAAAACAAGCCCAATATTGTTCACATATTACAACACAACAGAAAAATCAAAAAAATATAGAAGATCTAATGTAAAACACCTCATATCAGAGTGGCTACACCACCTCCTCCTGCAGGCTCCTCGTCAACACTCCCAGGACCCTCAGCCAAAGAATTCAACCCAGCAGCATCTACGACCACATCTGTCATATTCCCAGCAATAGTTCTATCAATCGCTGGAGTCTCTAAGACACCTCCCGAACCCACAGCAGTAACATCTCCTTCTACCCCATCGACCTGGGTAGCATCGTCAGCGATAGAATCTTGGGCAGTGGGGAAACATTGTAAATTTTTTAGGATTATACCCCAAATCCTCTATAAACTCCTTCAGCCTGACATTATCAGTACATTCATCATCATACTGCCCTTGGAAGGTTCTTTTTTGTTCTGCAATAACCCTATCCATCTTAGCCACTTTCACCTCCAACACCAACACATGATTGTAATACTGAGCTTCAAGCCTCCTCCCACATTCATCCTTGATTGTCCTCAAATCTCGCCTCAAAACCCTAATATCTAAAACCAGCGATGCCTCGGTACCTCGAGCAAGCTCCAGAGCGTCAACAACCTCATTTAATTTTCTTATTGCCACCTTCTGTGCTTTGTTGAAAGCCTACGCCCAAGCATCTGTCTGCTAGAATATTTGAGTCGTCAGTATCTCTAGAAGCATAGCACTCTTAAGAAATTTTCAAAATTTCATAAAAAATATAAACAATTACTTGACACATACTCTTCTTCATCTGCCTCGAATCGCCGTCCGGATCAGTGCCACAGAGTTCCGCCATCAAAGCCCACCTTAGCTCGAGCCTGCTCCTTCCGTTCGATCATTGTCAGTTCTTCATCCATATCCTCCCTATAATCTTCCCCCAGTGCCTTATGCCATTTGTGGTAGGTTACCTTTGGTTGTTGTGCCCTCAAAGACTCGGGAAGGACCTTATCCTTCCCTTTCTCAGCCTGTGTTGATGCATGCTTTGGCCTCTGTCTTGAAGCATCACAAGCTACTTCGGGTACTGTGGCCGCCTGCTTCGGCGCCTGTTGCCTCTTTGGAACATACTTTACTTGCCTTGTCAATCTCTCTCCCTCCATTCCATCGACCACTTTTGAAGTACCTTCGCCTCTAGTCTTCTTCTTCTTTGTTGGCTTCGGCGTAACGGGTACGTTTCAAAGAAGGAAATCAGTCCTTTTATGCCTCTTCCTATTGATATCAAGCTTCTTTAGCACAATGTTTACCCCCTCCTCGTCCGAGTCGATTAAGGCATCAATATAATCCCTCGGATTTGCCCAAGTTCAGACGTTGGGACCTGCAGAACAAATAGAGATACATTTATCAGCCTATTCGATTAGTACGTCAAAAGAAATCTTCAACAGACAACTTACTTGGATTATAGACTTTATGATGTAACCTATAAGGGACCTCCTCTTCGATATTCTTATAACTACCTCATACTACCACTAAGTCTTTATTCCACCCTCGACCCGTCGAGCGCAGATCAAACAACCAGGGCTTATCAGCATGACACTGGATGTGATAGGTGCCCATATTCTGGTATGCTTTCCTCGAGTAGAACGATGCAGCATTTTACCATTCGATCAAACTCCTTCCCTCACTCCCCAATTTTGCATTCATGCCCGCGATTACCTTCATCATTTCGCAAAAATTCCCATTCATCTGAACTGGGGCAACTTCCCAAAAATTCAACACCACCTTCACTAACCTTCGGAGAGGTAGTTGCATGCCCAGCCAGATTTGGCCTCAATATGCCATAATACCCTCTCGAGGTCTCGACTGGAAGGTGCACCCTGACCCTGATACATTTAACACTACTCTTACCTTTGACAGACCCAATTTTGTAACAAATCGATCTAGACTCAGCTTCTCACTAGCCGAGATAGAACCCACGACCTTCACTGATTCAGTTGACTCCTCCTCACTTTGATCACTTTGATCCCCTTCTCCCCCTTCATCACACGAAGGCTCGATACTACCTTCGCCTCTTCCTCTCTCCCTCTTCCCTCCATCTCTTCCTCGTCACTCTCCTCGGTTACTGCCATCTTACGATGTCTACTACTCGAAGCCTCACCTGCTGGCACTACCAAAGCTAAAGGAGCATTTGTTACAACATCTAAAACCTTTATGCCACTGCCCTCATCCATGGGAGCACAACCAGATATACTCGCCTCACTTTCTTCGATCTCTTTATTTATCAGCCTCATTCACGAAGATCAACATGTACGCATCTTACCCTATAGAAGAGGAGGCACGCAATTAGATTGATACATTTGACTATTACATGTCAATAACTCATTTTCATCTGCCCTCTCCAATTGATACAAACACAGTCGAGTATTCGACCCCAATCCCGGTCATACCATCAATACCCTCAGAATCCCAAATAGGTTAAACCCCCAGACACATGGTTTCCCCTGTCCTCAACGATATCCTCACAACTATAATCCCTATTAGATTTTACACTACTATGTATTCGATATACATAAACAAAGGAAGAAGCAACAAGATAGAAGTAAGAAGGACATACCTATTTGTGCAAAGTATATATCCCTCCATTCAGAAATTTAGATGATCCTATAGTAACTACCGATCTCTATGGAACAATGGAGTATGTTTTCCCTTTCCCTCACTCTCTGGTTTTTCTATAAGTGTTTGAATGGGAACAATAGCCATGCCCTTATAACTATATATACCTCCTCAGAATACCAAAAAGACGCCCTGATTCCCCAAATCACTATCATTACCACTACCCCACTATCCCTGCTTTTTGGCTGAGATGTGCTTTGAAAATTTTACCCTCCTTTACCCCTCGTACGTGGTACACATTCACACTTACAAAATTTCAAATTCAAAAAACCAAGTCGAACCATCTGGTCCTCGCTCGAAGCTGTCAAATCAGATCCTCACATCAAATCAACCCTTTTTCCACAATTCAAGGAGTCATCATGATGACCTGCATGGCACTCTGCCTCAGGAATAGTATCGCTCTGACAGGCCAGCTCTTGGCTGTCAGTTTCTCCAGTCGAAGCCAATAGACCTTCGAAAAACCATCTTCTCGTACATGAATAATCGTCTATATTGTGTCTCGAACATTCGTCCACAGACAATCTGATATTCAATTTCAAAATGTGCCAATCATTTAATTTATTTCAGGACTGACATTCGACAAGATATTTTTCGTGGCTAAATTACCTTCGAGTACTATATTTGTTCTACTTACAGAAAGTTTAGAATTTTACTTTGACAGTTATCATATAAACTTCCAATTTCATTCGGGCGGACACCGTTATGCAAAATACATATCATAACAGTCAAAATATACAGAAAAATGCAAATACCCTTACATACCATCCTATACAGATATTTTTAACACGATAAATAAGCCCCTATTTATTGACAGAGCACTTCATCTCATACCCAGCCTCAGCATCTTCCTGGTCCACCACATCCTCAACAAAAGACTGGAACAAGGCCAACCGGTGGCTGGGAAATGGTTCCATCATTTGTAACACCCCCCAACAGTATGCATAGGGCACCCCACTAATGGGTTCCCCTGGCTCCACTTCAACCAAATCTGGCATCTCCCAGTCCAGCCCTCAATCACTGAAAAACCTTTGTTTCAACTCCAGGGTCTTCTCCTATACACGAAGGGCCTTTGATGCCACCCAGTTTTGGTGCTTGGTGTTGGGAGCATTTCCGTTACTTTGGGATGAAGACGCAAACATTGTGATTGGAGAAGAAGGAGAAGATGTATGAAGTTCTCCTCAAAACACCCCATTTATACATGAAGGTACATTTAAACCCTCCCTAATCCCAAGTCGCATTTATTGCAGTCTTCACTTCTTCTCCTTGAAAACTCAACAGTCAAACCTTTTCAACTTCCCATACATAAGCATTTTATTAGTATCCGCATTCAAGCCCCATTTCCGAGGTTCTGTAGTCAACAAATCCCCAATATCGAATCATCGACAACCTTTATCCATCCTCTCACAAACACTATGATATAAACCTCAAACTTTGAGAATTTAGAATCAGTTATTCATTTTAGTCGAGTACAGACATATATCCTCAATCAATACATTATACTTCAAACTTAATTTCCCCCCAAAGGTAATCGTTTCTAAATGTTAACATTCGAAAAGATATACTCGATACCGCGCCTATAAATCTATTCGAGTACATATCTGCCAGATACAAAAAACTAAAAAACAAAATTACAGAAAAGTGTTATTCTCATTCCATTCCGCAGAAATATAAACTTCCAAGTCCATACATGCATATAAACAACAGAACCTTCAAATACAATCCTACAAAAAAAAACTCTATCATTACCACCTTACCTCCAAACTTAAGAAAAACCCGCCTAATTTTGGACGGGCCATTTCTGCTCGCCGACCCCTGCCCCTTCAAATGCTCCTTCGCCTGGACGAGACGTTCGGCCAAACTCGACAGAAAAGGTAGCATTCCTCAATAGTCATAAATTGAAACTTCATCCTCCCCTACAAGTAAGCATAGGACTCCCCGTTGATGGGCTCCCTTGACTCCAACTCTACCAGGTCAGGCATGTCCCAGTCAACCTCATGGTCACCGAAGAACTTCAACTTCAGTTCAGCAGTTTTTTACCCTATGCGACAATCCTTGGCAAATCCCATTCTTTGTTGATAATGAGTGTCCGGAGTAGTATCCATGTCCTTTTCATAGAAAATTAAAGAAGAGAATGAAGATAAAGAATGTACAGTATTTACCCCTTATAACCTATATTTATACCCTAAGTAACTTCCATTATTACTCCAAAAATCACCACAACTCCTTAACTACCTTCATTTATTACCTCCCTCGGAATTCCAACAAATCACAGTCAACCTTCCAACTTCCAATAACCAACAGTCTTTCTCAGCAGACACCTCTACACCTGTTTCCGAGGCCCCTGCTGAGAGGGGGCGAATGTAGTATCCTACTCGCAGCCTCCTACCCCAATTGAATACTCGAAGGCTACATCAAAGCATATAGGAAAACCTCGAAGACCATTCAATCCATTAACAAGCTTTTCAAGAATACACGAAGACGATGCTTCGAAGACGAAACCTCAACTCTTAACAAACCTCTAAGACGATCTCCGCATCAGCATCAAAGACTTCAAAGACGAAGCCTTGACACCATATCAGCATCAGAAACACTTTGCAGACGTGTCAGACAACCAACTCACCAGGCAAGAACGGTGTTGTTGCTGGTCCTTGCAGCTACAATGACAGAGCCAATAACAACTACAGTGTCAGAGTACAGCACCAGACCCAGCATTTCCAGCGTTAAGACCAACTCCGGGATACCCGCCTGATGCCCGGATGGTACCCTTGTAATGTGACCTACCTTGTTGACTCAGCCCTTCCTATGTTCTATAAATAGCAGGGAGGGGAAATCAAGGAGAGGTTACAAAATCTGATCCTAGAGCCCTTGCAGTTTACCTTCAGCCTTCCTGCAAAATACACAGTACTCGAACCTTTGACTACTCGGCAGTAATATACAATCTCTTAAAAATCCTCATCAGAGGTCGTGGAGAGATTCATTTTAGGCTCCATGCATGTATATTGTTAATAGGTTATTCGTTCTATAGATTATATGCTTGAATCCTTTGATACTAGCCAAACCTGTGGTGTAAGAGCCAACTTCCCTTCCACACAAGGTTAGGCCCTTACAAGAAAGCTGAAACTGATGGCTGACACTTGGAAAGTCTCGAAAAGGAAATAATATTGGTTGATTGCTTGGTAGAAAGGATTATAATTTATCAAAAGATCGAATATTTAAAAAATGCTCGAGGTTATGGGTGAGATCAATTGTAAAAGATGGCTCGAGGGATGAGGAGGTGTGGCACATCGACTGCAAAGGTCTGACAGCCGTAATGGTAGTACTGTCAGAGGGGACACTATTTATGGAGCAGTATGCCTGTGCCGGCAATAGTGATGATATCTTGGTTATGAGGATGAGGTGGAAGCCACGTGGTGGTTAGGTGAGGTTGTTATGGAAGGGTCTGACAGGATGTCAGATGCCTGTTATCGATGGGAAGAGTATTTGAAGGTGGTTGGTAGAGTACACAGATGGGCCATCATCCTATTCAAGGGTTCAAGAAAACTGAGAATGTTTACAGCTGGTGAAGGTGTTATATTCCCACATTTGTATTAGTAGGGGCAGTTTGGTAAAAACATACGGTAGCTAAAAATGTAGAGGGAAGTGGGAGAGGTAGTGGGGGTAGTAGTCATGATTACAATTTGGGAAACCGAAGTAGTTTAGTGGGCTGTATTTAAGGGGGGGGGAGAGAGAGAGAGACCGACATTATTTCCAATCAAACAGATAGACACAAATAGATAAGAGAAAATACCTTTATTACTGAAGAGAAGAAGGATGGAGAATCCATCATTACTGGGAAGGTTTGACGGTATTGCTGCTTGAGTTGGTTGTTGGTACATTTAATTGTACCAAACAGGTAGGTCATTTGTCCCTGTATTATATATTAATATTCCCTTTGTTCTTGTTTCTTTAGTGGGAGAGAGGAAGTGAGTTTTATGCGGCACCATTAATGGCACAACTGTGGTGGGGATGGAGAGAAGAACCTGGGATATCCTGCGAAAAATAATCTCTGAGTGGTGATAGTTTTGGGAGTAGCGGAGATAGTAATCGAATAGTCGGTCGATGGTATGGCCGATAAGCAAGGGAGGGGTAGGTGATAGTTTAATATGAACACGAAACTTAAAACTCAAATATATCGAGCTAATGTTTATCCTCTTCTATTGTAGGGTATAATGTGTACTTGTAGGGCGTGGAGGATGAGGATGAAAGATAAGGATGAAGACAAAATAAATGAGCCGAGTACGTTTGGTCGAGGGGAGGCGAGTAGTGACGTCGAAGATTTATAAATTACAACGGACATGCCTCTGGTTGTAGTGGAGCCCGACATTAGTTTAATGAGGAGAAGCCGGCGTAGAACTCGGGTAATCGGAGAGAGTGATGAAGAGGAGGAATATGAGGAAAGGGGAGAAGAGGCTGGAGTCAAACATTTGAGGAATGTGACAGACGGAGGGGAAGAGGAATAGAGTACGAGTAGTGAAGAGACTGAGGACGAGGATACGTGTGTGGGAGAGGCTTTGCCTTGGCAAAAAGCTAGGCTAGAGCAATTTATGGCAAAACATCAACTGGAGGGGAAAGGGATTATTTTGGTGCCCTTAGGGTCAGTGTATACCTTTAAGGATGAACCTAATGAGGGGATCATGGCATTTAGGGGGAAAATACCACTGGGGACATGGCTACCCCTCCGAAGGTTGGTGAAGGAGGTGCAAATTTTTGGGGACATAGCTCCGTGCTAGATAAATGATAACTTCTACATGATGATGAGGGTGATCAAAGGTATGAATGAAGAGTTTATACTAGAAAGGAGGCCTTTAATCGTGTGGTTTGATGTAGTGTCATTCTACTCGAATAAAGGGAATAAGAAGGTAGGGACGTACCACATTCAGTGTCACTCGGAAAAACTGTGGTTATTCGACTTATGTTCGACTGGGCATGGGTGGGATAAAAACTTGGTGGCAGTAAAGGGTAATTACAAGTATGCAGATGGAGAGGTAGATTTTTCACTAGCCAATAGGTTATACAAAGCAAGTAAATTTATTGTCGACAATCTTTTGCTGTATTACTTTGGATATTGCATTGACTTGCAATTTATTGTTTGCAGAGCCAGCAATAGGGAACTGAAGAACCCGCGGTTCTACATCGACAACCTCATCAATGAGAGTGAGGACCGAGTGAATAAGGTGTTCCAGAAGTTGAAAATTGTAAGAAAGAGACGAAAGATGATGGATACATTGTTGAAAGAAGTATCGACTGCAGTTGGGTCGTCGAAGAGGTGAAAAGAGGTAGGCCCCTCCGAATGAGTAAGTGATATGGACTATAATAATCTGACAAGAATGTTGAGCTTCGTGGCGAGGACCTGTGGAGGAGTTCCAGTATCGATGGCTGAGGTACAGGGCCAAAGTTTGAATGCAACCGAAATAATTCCACAAGCAGTGCAACAGGCCCAGAAGGGGGAGATAAAAACCATTGTCGAAGGCTCGACCGCTCACTTGACGAAGATAATGCCCAGAAAGAGATGTTATGATCAGATGGTTGAAGGGACTAACTCGGCCGAAGCTAGGTAGCTTGCAGACGAACAAGAGGAGGTTATTCGTGCGTCATCAGAGTCGATGATACATTTATGCACCACTAACCCAGAAGAAGCAGGTTGCCATGCCGAGGTGGTGTGGCATTAGGTATGTTATTTTCGGTCTGTAGAAAGAGAAAATAATTGAACTTCAAGTTGATAACTGCTGAATGGCTGAGGTGTTTGGGAACCATGCAGATGCAGACCTAGATGATCTCATTTACAAAGGCTCAAAAGGCGTCAAGTGAGTAGCTGAAGGAGTCTATTGCTAAGAGAAAGCTTGCAAAAGGGACAATTTTGTCTTAGCAAACCCAAGTTGATGAGCTAGCGTGGGAAATGTTGTAGGTTCGTTTTGATATGGCGAGGGAGAGCCTGGTCGTGGTCGAGCAATGTGATGCAAAAGTGGCAGTGCTAAAGACGAAGGTGGCATGGCAAGAAGTACAATTGCAAGATAATCATGCGTGCTTTCAAGCAATGTTCAACCTAGAGTGCGAGGTGACTTCATGATTGAAGAAATTTGTTCCTTGACTAGGGTATAATCCTGAAACTTTTGAACTCTATCCCCCAGAAGAGGAGTATCCTTCCTTTGAGGACGTCACAAACACGGAGGAGATAGAAATGAACCCTGTGGTCGAGGAGACTGGTGTTGAGAATATGGAAGCGCGCCTATAGGGGTGAACAATGATGTTAATGAAATGTTTGTGCCTATAGGGAACCCAGGTAATCCTGTTTAAATTGTTTGTCTGAGAGAGAAAAAACATATCTTGATCTTGTTTTATTGTTTGAAAGAAACTTTTCGGTTTGATTGTGATGGATGTTGAAACACTACTTTGTTATGTTGATTTGAATATGTTGATGTATACTAGTAGTATGTAAGATCGAATGAATTTTCTTGTCGAAATGTTGAACTTACAATTAATATTTGTTAGTATTGTAGAAAGAGGTATGTTTGATCCTGACTAAAGCAAAATGTGGTCAGCCCCAATACATCCCCGAGTATCCAGTCTGTTGACTATTCATACCACTCGGGTGTGCTCACTTTGGAATTCAAAAAAATTTGAGGTCGCCCCTGAGTACGAGTCGGGTTGAAGGATTGACTGGGTACTTAGGTTTGCTCAAATCAAGAAGTTCACTGGGCTTCGGGGTCTCCCCCGGGTATTTCTATCCACGAGTTTGATCTTGAGCGAAGCAAGATGTGGTCGGTCCCAATGCATTCCCGAGTGTTCAGTCTTTCAGCAATTCATGCCAGTCGAGTTTACTCAAATTTTAACTTTGAAAAACTTCAAGGTCTCCCCCAACTATTAGTCGGGTCGAAGGGCTGACTGGATATTTAGGTTTGCCCAAATCAAGAAGTTCACTAGGCTTCGAGGTCGCCTTCGGGTATTTCTTTCCGCGGGTTTGATCCTGAGCGAAGCATGATGTGGTCTGTCCCAATACATCCCCTGGTGTCTAGTCTTTTGACTATTCATATCACATGGGTTTGCTCGAATTGAAACTTTGATAAACTTAAAGGTCGCCGCCAAGTATCATTCGGGTCTAAGGGTTGACTGGATACTTAGGTTTGCCCAAATCAAGAAGTTCACTGGGCTTCATGGTTACCCCCGGGTATTTCTATCCGCGGGTTTGATCCTGAGTGAAGCAAGATATGGTCGGTCCCAATGAATCCCCGAGTATCAAATCTTTCGACTATTCAAGCCACTCGGTTTTTCTCAAATTGGAACTTTGAAAAACTTTGAGGTCGCCCCCAAGTATCAGTCGGGTCGAATGGTTAACTGGATACATAGGTTTGCTAAAATCAATAAGTTCACTGAGCTATGAGATGATGTACATGGTTGACAAAAATGTGTATATTAATTATACAATGGTTACATCAGTGGGGAGGGATGGTGGCCACGACCGATTATAAGAGACAAGTTGTATCTTGTTCCTAGGTTGGATAAAGGTTCCTCGACTTCAGTATTAAGGTAATATGATCCTTTGTCAATTTTGTCGTATACTACATATGGTATTTCCCATGATTCGGCAAACTTGCCGGCATTACAAGGTTTCAAGGAGGAGGTGATTCGGTGAAGTACCAAATCGACTATATCAAAACTCTGTGGTCAAACTCTTTGGCTTCGACTATTGTAGTAAGCTTCGAAGTGGCCTTCAAGTGCTCGGTTAGTCTCAGAAGGCTGCAGGGAACTCAAAAACATTTGGCTGTTTTGTTAGTTTGTTGGGTTTCGCATCCCTAGTAGGCTTCGATGTAGCCATCTAGTATTTGACTTATCTTGGAAGGCTACGTGTAGGCTACTACATAGGTCGTACTTACAACCAAGGTACCTAGTCTAATGAGGACTAGCAAAACTCTTTAGGAGAGCTTCACTAAACAAAGTTTAATATGAAGGTCGTCCTTATGACCAAGGTACCTAGTCCAACGAGGACTAGCAAAACTTTCAGTAGGAGTTTCCAATAACTAAGTCTAAGATAAAGGTCATCCTTAGGTTTAAAGTACATAATCCAGGAAGGACTAGCTAAACTTTTTATGGGAATTTTACAAAATTAAGTCTAAGATGTAGATCGTCCTAACAACTAATATACCAAGTCCAACGAGGACTAGCAAAACCTTTTGTGGGAGTTTCACAAAACTTAAGTCTATAATATAGGCCGTACAAACGACAAAGTTACCAAGTTCAACGAGGACTAGCAAAGCTTATTGTAGGAGTGTTACAAAACAAAGTCTAAAAGATAGGTTGTTCTTAAGACAAAGTTACCTAGTCCAACGAGGGTAGGTACCTAGCCCAACGAGGACTAGCAAAACTTTATGGAAGAGTTTTACAAAACAGAGTAAAAGATATTAGCCTTCCTTACGAAAAAGGTACCTAGTCCAACGAGCACTTGTAAAACTCTTTGGGGGAGTTTCACAAAACAAATTCTAAGATGTAGGTTTTCCTTACGACCAAGGTACCTAATCCAACGAGGACTTGCAAATCTCTTTTGTGGAGTATCATTAAAAAAAGTCTAATATGTTGGTCATCCATACGACCAAGGAACCTATTCCAGCTAGGACTCACAAAAATTTTTAGGGGAGTTTCACAAAACTAAGTCAATGATTTAGTTCATCCTTACGACCAAGGTATCTAGTGCAACGAGGACAAGCAAAACTATTTGGGGGTGATTGACAAAATAAAGTTTAAGATATAGGCCGTTGTTTCGACCAAGTTACCTAATCCAACGAAGACTAGGAAAACTATTTTGGGGAGTTTCACTAAACAAAATCTAATATATTGGTCATCATTACAACCAAAGAACCTAGCTCAACGAGGACAAGAAATACTTTTGGGGGATTTTTACAAAACTAAGTCTAAGATTTAGCTAATTCTTACGACCAAGGTACCAAGTGCAGTGAAGACTAGCAAAATTATTTTGGAGAGTATCGCAAAATAAAGTATAAGATATAGGCTATCATTTTCGACCAAGGTACCTAGTCCAAAGAGGACTAGCAAAATTCTTTGGGGGAGTTTTACTAAACAAAGTCTAATCTGCAAGTCATCCTTATAACCAATGTACCTAGCCTAACGAGGACGAGCAAACCTTTCCGTAGGAGTTTTACAAAGCTAATTTTAAGGTATAGGTCATCCTTACGACCCAGGTACATAATCTAGTGAGAACTAGCAAAACTCTTTGAAGGAGTATCACTAAATAAATTCTAATATGTAGGTCATCCTTATGACCAAGGTACCTAGTCCAATGAGGACTAGCTGCACTTTTTGTTGGAATTTCACAAAACTAAGTTAAAGATGTAGGTCGTCCTTACAACCAAGGTACCTAATCCAACGAGGACTAGTAAAACCTCATGTGGGAATTTCACATCCAAACGACCAAGTTACCTAGTCCAACGAGGACTAGCAAATCTTTTGTGGGAGTTTTACAAAACCAAGTCTAAGAGAAAGGTCTTCCTTACGACCAAGTAACCTAGTCCAACGAGGAGAAGCAAAACATTTAGAGAGAGTTTTAAGAAACAATGACTAAGTTAAAGGTCATCCTTACGACCAAGGTACCTAGTCCAACAAGGACTAGCAAAACTATTTGGGGGAGTTTTACAAAACAAAGTTTAAGATACAGGACATCCTTACGAACAAGGTACCTAGTCTAACGAGGACAAGCAAATTATTTTGTTGTAGTTTCAGAAAATAATGTCAAATATGTAGGTCATCCTTACGTCCAAGGTACTTAGTCGAACGAGGTCTAACAAAACAAATTGTGGGATTTTTACAAAATTAATTCTATGATGTAGGTCGTCCTTACGACCAAGGTACCTAGTCCAACAAGGGCTAGCAAAACTCTTTGGGGGAGTTTCACTAAGCAAAGTATAATATGAAGGTTACCCTTACAACAAAGGTACCTAATCCAATAAGGACTAGCTAAAGATTTTATGGGAATTTCATAAAACTAAGTCAAAGATGTAGGTCGTCCTCACGACCAAAGTACCTAGTCAAACAAGGACTAGAAAAACTATTTGTGGGAATTTCGCAAAACAAAGTTAAATATGTAGGTTATCCTTACAACCAAGGTTCCTAGACCAACGAGGAGTAGCAAAACTCTTTGTGGGAGTTTCACAAAATTAACTCTAAGATATTGTTCTTATGACCAAGGTACCTAGTCCAACGAGGTCTAGTAGAAATCTTTAAGGGAGTTTTACTAAATAAAGTTTAATATGTAGGTCGTCCTTACGACCAATGTACCTTGTCCTACGAGAATAAGCTAAACTTTTTGTGGAAGTTTCCATAAACTAAGTCTAAGATGTAGGTCGCCATACAATCAAGGTACCTAGTCCAGCGAGGACTAGCAAAAAAAATTGTGAGAGTTTCATAAAAGAATGTCTAGGATGTAGGTCATCCTTATGACCAAGATACCTAGTCCAACACGGACTTGCAAAACTCTTTGTGGGAGTTTCACAAAATAAAGTCTAATATGTTATATGTTGGTTGTCCTTATGACCAAGGAATCTACTCCAACGAAAGCTAGCAAAAAAATTTCTAGGAATTTCAAAAATTAAATCTAAGATGTAGGACATCCTTACGACCAAGGTACCTAGTCCAGCGAGGACTAGCAAAACTTTATTGAGAGATTAACAAAAGTAAGTCTATGATGTAGGGTGTCTTTACGACCAAGGTACCTCTACGGATTTTTTACAAAACCAAAGTAAATAATATAGGCCATCCAAGCGACCAATTAACCTAGTCCAACGAGGACTAACAAAAAAATTTAAAAGAGCTTCAAGAAACTAAGTCAATGATAAAGGTCATCCTTACGACCAAGGTACCTAGACCAACGAGGACAAGCAAAACATTTTAGTGGAGTTTCACTAAGCAAAGTCTAAAATGTAGGTCGTCCTTATAACCAAGTTACCTAGTCCAACAAGGATTAGAAAAACTCTTTGGGGAAGTTTCACTAAACAAAGTTTAATATGTAGGTCATCCTTACGACCAAGGTACCTAGTCCAACGAGGACAAGCAAAACCTTTTAGTGGAGTTTCACTAAACAAAGTCTAAAATGTAGGTCGTCCTTATAACCAAATTACCTAGTCCAGCAAGGATTAGAAAAACTCTTTGGGGAAGTTTCACTAAACAAAGTTTAATATGTAGGTCATCCTTACGACCAAGGTACCTAGTCCAATGAGGACTAGCTAAACTTTTTGTGGGAATTCCGCAAAACTAAGTCTAAGATGCAGGTTGTCCTTACGACCTAGGTACTTAGTCCAATGAGGACTAGGAAAACCTCATATGGGAGTTTCACAAAACATAAGTCAATAATATAAGCCGTCGAAACGACCAAGTTACCTAGTCCAATAAGGAATAGCTAAACTTTTAGTGGTAGTTTTCCAAAACAAAGTCAAAGAGATAGGCCATCCTTATGACCAAGTTACCTAGTCCAACGAGGTCTTGTAAAACTTTTCTTGAGAGTTTCAAGAAACAATGTCTATGATAAAGGTCGTCCTTACGTCCAAGGTACCTAGTCCAATGTGGACTAGCAAAGCTCTTTGGGGGAATTTAACAAAACAAAGTCTAAGTTGTATGACGTCCTAGCGACCAAGGTACCAAGTCCAACGTGGACTAGACCTACTTTTTGTTAGAGTGTCACAAAATAAAGTCAAATATGTAGGTCGTCCTTACGTCTAAGGTACCTAGTCTAACGAGGGCAAGCAAAAAATTTTATGAGAGTTTTACAAAACTAAGTCTATGATGTAGCTCATCCTTATAACCAAACTACCAAGTCCAACGAGGGCTAGCAAAATTCTTTGGGGGAGTTTCACAAAACTAAGTATAATATGCAGGTTACCCTTACAACCAAGGTACCTAGACAAACAAGGACAAGCAAAACTATTTGTGGTAGTTTCACAAAATAAAGTCAAATATTTAAGTCGCCCTTGCGACCAAGGTTCCTAGTCCAACGAGGACTTGAAAAACTCTTTGTGGGAGTTTTACAAAATAAAGTCAAATATGTAAGTCATCCTTACAACCAAGGTTCCTAGTCCAACGAGGACTAGAAAAACTCTTGATAGGAGTTTAACAAAATAAAGTCTAAGATGTAGGTCATCCTTAGGACCAAGTTACCTAGTCCAGCGAGACATAGCAAAACTTTTTGTGGGAGTTGTTTCACAAAACTAAGTCTAAAATGTAGGTCATCCTTACGACCAAGGTAACTAGTCCAATGTGGACTAGAAAAACTCTTTGGGGGAGTTAAACTAAACAAAGTCTAATATGTAGGTCCCATTTACGACCAATAGCAATAATATTTGTGGGAGTTACATAAAATAAAGTCCAAGATATAGGCCATCCTTACAACCAAGGTACCTAGTCCAGCGAGGACTAGCAAAACTCTTTGGGGGAGTTTAACAAAATAAAGTCTTAGATGTAAGTCGTCTTTACGACCAAGGTACCTAGTCCAATGAGGACTACCAAAACTCTTTGGGGGAGTTTCTCAAAACAAAGTCTGCGATATAGGTCGTCCTTATGACCTAGGTACCTAGTCGAGCAAGGTCTAGCTAAAATCTTTGGGGGAGTTTCACTAAATAAAGTATAATATGTAGGTCGTCCTTACCACCAATATACCTATTCCAATGAAAACTAGCAAAACTTTTTAGGGAAGTTTCCATAAACTAAGTCAAAGATGTTGGTCATGCATACAACCAAGGTACCTAGTCCTGTGAGGGCTAGAAAAAAATTTGGCGAGAATTTCACAAAACTAAGTCAATGATGTAGGTCGTCCTTATGACCAAGGTACCTAGTCTAGTGAGGACTAGCAAAACTCTTTGATGGAGTTTCACAAAGAAAAGTCAATTATTTCTGTCTTCCTTACGATCAAGGAACCTAGTCCAATAAGGACTAACAAAAGTTTTTTTGGGAATTTTTCTAAACAAAGTCTAAGATGTAGGTCGTCCTTACGACCAAGGTACCTAGTCCAGCGAGGACTACCAAAACTCTTTTGGGGAGTTTCTCCAAACAAAGTCTAAGATGTTGGGTGTCCAAACGACCAAGTTACCTAGTCCAATGAGGCCTAGAAAAAATCATTGGAGGAGCTTCCCTAAATAAAGTTTAATATGTAGGTCATCCTTACGACCAAGGTACCGAGTCCAATGGGGACTTATAAAATTTTGTGGGAGTTTCACAAAACTAAGTCAAAGTTATAGGTCATCCTTATGACCATGGTACCTTATCCAATACGGACTAGCAAAATCTTTTAAAGGAGTTTCACAAAACCTAAGTCAATAATATATGTCGTCGAAACGACCAAGTTACCTAGTCCAACAAGGACTAGCAAGACTTTTTGAGGGAGTTTAAATAAACAATATCGAAGATAAAGGTCGTCCTTACGACCAAGGTACCTAGTCCAACGAAGTCTAGCAAAACTCTATGGGGAATTTCCAAAAGCAAAGACTAAGATGTAGGACGTCCTTACAACCAAGGTACCTAGTAAAACAAGGACTAGCAAAACTTATTATGGGAGATTCATAAAATAAAGTCAAATTTGTAGGTCGTCATTTTGATTAAGGTTCCTAGTCTAACGAGGATTAGCAAAACTCTTTGATAAAGTTTCGCAAAATAAACTCTAAGATGTAAGTCATCCTTACGACCAATGTACCTAGTCCAGTGAGACCTAGCAAAACTTTTTGTGGGAGTTTTACAAAGCCAGGTCTAAGATGTAAGTCTTCCTTACAACCAAGGTACCTTGTCCAACGAGGACTAGCTAAACTCTTTGGGGAGTTTCACAAAACCAAATCTAAGATGTAGGTCGTCCTTACGACCAAGGTTACTAATCCAGCGAAGACTAGTAAAACTCTTTGGGGGAGTTTCGAAAAATAAAGGCTTATATGTAGGTCAGCCTTATGACCAAGGTACCCAGTACAGCGAGAAATAGCTAATCTTTTAATGGGAGTTTCACAAAACTAAGACTAAGATGTAGGTTGACCTTATGACCAAGGTACCTAGTCCAATGAGGTCTTGCTAAACATTTTATTGAAATTTGACAAAACTATGTCAAAGATGTAGGTCGTCCTTATGACCAAGGTATCTAGTTTATCAAGGAGTAACAAAACTTTTTGTGGGAGTTTCACAAAACTAGGTCAAATATATAGGTATTTCTTACAACCAAGGTACCTAGTCCAGCGAGGATGAGCAAAACTCTGTGGGGAATTTCATAAAACAAAGTCCAAGATATAGAACGTCCCTACGACCAAGGTACCTATTCGAACGAGGACTAGCAAATCTATTTGGGGGAGTTCACTAAATAAAGTCTAATATATAGATCGTCCTTACGACCAAGGTACCTAGTCCAACGAGGATTCGCAAAACTCTTTGGGGAGTTTCACTAAACAATTTCTCTATGAATGACATCCTTACGCCCATGGTACCTAGTCCAATGAGGACTAGGAAAATTCTTTATGGAATTTTAGAAAACAAAGTATAAGATACAGGTTGCCCTTACGACCAATGTACCTCTTTCAACGAGGACTAGCAAAACTATTTGGGAGTGTTTCGCTAACCAAAGTCTAATACGTAGGTCGTCCTTACGACCAAGGTATCTAGTCCAGTGAGGTATAGAAAAACTCTTTGGGGGAGTTTCACCAAGTACTGTCTAATATGAATGTCATCCATACGCCCAAGGTACCTTGTCCAATGAGGACTGGCTAAACTTTTTATGGGAATTTTACAAAACTATGTTGAAGATGTAGGTCGTCCTTGCGACCAAGGTACATAATCCAGTGAGGAATTGCAAAAAATTGTGTGTGAGTTTCACAAAACTAAGTCTAAGATCTAGGTCGCCCTTACTACTAAGATACATAGTTCAATGAGGACTAGCAAAACTTTTTGTTGGAGTTTCAAAAACTAAGTCTAAGATGTCAGTCATCCTTATGACCAAGGTACCTAGTTCAACGAAGACTAGTAAAACTTTTTATGGGAGTTTTATAAAGCAAAGTCTAAGATGTAGATCGTCCTGACGACCAAGGTACCTAGTTCAGGTAGGTCTTGTAAAACTTTTTGTGGAAGTTTTAGAAAACTAAGTTTAACATATAAGTCATCCTTACGGCCAAGGTACTTAGTCTAACGAGGACATGCAAAACTTTTTGTAGGAGTTTCATAAAATAAAGTCTATGATATAGGTTGTCCTTTCAACCAAGGCTCCTAGTCTAACGAGGACTATCAGATCTTTTTATGGGAGTTTCATAAGATAAAGCTTAAGATGTAGATCGTCCTTATTACCAAGGTACCTAGTCCAGTGAGGACTTACAAAACTCTTTGTGGGAGTTTCACAAAACAAAGTCAAAGCTATAGGTCATTCTTACTACCAAGGCACCTATTCCATCGAGGACTAGCAGAACTTTTGGTAGAAATTTCATAAAGCAAAGTCTGAAATATAGGTCATCCTTACGACCAAGGTACCTAGTCCAATGAGGACTAGTAAAGCCTTTGGTGGGAGTTTTACAAAACAAAGTCTAAAACGTAGGTCGTCCTTTCGACCAAGTTACCAAGTTGAACGAGGACTTCAAAAATTTTTGTGGGAGTTTCACAAAACTAAGTCTAAGAGATAGGTCATCCTTACGAACAAGGTACGTAGTTCAACGAGGCCTAGCAAAACCTCTTGTGGAAGTTTTACAGAACATAAGTCTATAATGTAGGTCATCCAAACGGCCAAGTTACCTTGTCCAACAAGGACTAGCTAAACATTTTGTGGGAGTTTTACAAAACCAAGTCTAAGGGATAGGTCGTCCTTACGACCAAGTTACCTGGTCTAAGGAGGACTAGCAAAACATTTTGTATGTGTTTCATAAAACTAAGTCTATGATATAGGTCATCTTTATAACCTAGGTACCTAGTCCTAAGTGGACTAGTAAAACTTCTTGCGGTAATTTCACAAAACTAGGTCTATAATATAGGCCATCCAAGCGACCAAGATGCCCAGTTCAAATCTAAAATATAAGCTTCAAAAGAAAACCACTGTAGTAGCCTACTCGCAACCTTCTAACACCGGTCGAACACTCGAAGTTTATATCAAAACCTACCTAGAGACTCGAAGCCCAGCAAGACAATAATCAAGTCCACGAAACTTTTTGAGACTATTCAAACACTCGAAGGAAACGTCGAACAAAAAATACTCCGACCATGAGCGCACATGGTCGAAGGGGAGTATGTCAGGCAGCCATCTCACCAGACAGAGCAGTCGAGTACACCGCTCGACAACTACAGTGCCAGATCTAAGAACTACAGTGTCAGGACCAACAACTGCAGTATCAGAACCAATAGCTATAGTATCATACTCGACAAATTACAGTGTCAGAACTGACTCTGGGTACAAGTTAGTTATCCCTGGAGGATGCAGATGTAACTTGACCTCCTATGGTGACTCAGCCCATCCTATGTTCTTTAAATAGGAGGGAAGAGGAACTATGGAGGGGTTAGAAAATATCCTCAACAGGCCTTACAAGTTTACCTTCGAATACCCTGTAAATCACCCAGTACTCGATATTTATATCATCTATTTAAAATCATCATCAGAGGTCGTGGAGTAACCCATTCAAGGCCTCTATGCAAGTATATTGTCAGTAAGGTAGTTCTTATTATTATAGATTATAAGCTTGAACCCCCTGGGAGAGGATAAACTTCATAGTGTAAGAGTTAACTTCCCCTCTCACGATGTTAGGCCCCTACATTTGGTATCGTCCATGCTATTCTTCCTTACCAGTTTCCCCCTACCTTTTCCCTTGTTTCTAATCCTACCAGCCACCTCCAATGGCCCCCACCCTTCGCTCTACTTCCACCCATGCCGGTAACTCTGCCAACGAAGTGGCCGCCCAGCTCGCCCTTCTCAACCAACAATTACCTCAAGCCGAGGAGCGTCATCGGAGCCAACTACACCAGGAGCATGAAGAGTACCGTTAAGAGGTCGAAGCAGAAAGACAATGCCATTTGGACGATACTGATAGGCAGTATCGCGCCCTCAACGATCTGCATAATACAGTTTACGAATTGCAACAATTTTGGCCTCAAGGTGCTCCTCTACCATCTTGAGCACCCGCTCCATCGCGTGTTTCTGCCTGCACCCGGCTGGGGCCCCAACCACATCTCGAAGTACCCCTGGTCCATCTTGGCGCCGAGGGTGATCCCCTCACCATTCTCCCTATTGGCTCAATCCACCTAGGCATACACCCCACGAAGGATTCGTCCGCTTCCACCCATCGCACTACCAGACAACCTCGACGCTGCCCTGCTCGAGAACAACTCGGGGAGGGCAGCATTGAGCACACGCCAAATATTCAGCCTCATCCCCTTCGACCTCAAAGATCCCCTCATCATCCTGCTTATCTTATATAGTAGGACTTTGACTAAAAAATCCATCCTACTATCCATATCAGTGTGAGCCCCACACTGAACTCTAAGAGTCAGTTAAATAATCCCCTCTGCCCCAAACTCCTCACTGTCGAGGTGCCTCCCAATTTTTATGCTCCCAAAATTGGCAAATACCACAACACCGGCCCTCAATCTTGCATCCTTGAGTTTAAAAATACCTTAAGCTTATACTCCACGGTCGACCACCTGTTAGGCTGGCTATTTCCCACTAGCCTTACAAACAGCCCTCTTCGATGGTATCATAGCCTCCCCAACGGCTCGATCTGAAGCTTCAAGTAGTTATCTAACCTTTCATCCCCCAATTTGCCTTTAACATGGACAGAGAAGTTCAAGTCGATATCCTCTTCAATTTCAGAAAATCCCCCAATGAAACCCTTAAGGCCTTCACCAAACGGTTTCTCAACGAGTCGCACAAAATCGAAACTTCAACTGCGCGAATGCCATGCTCGCCTTTCTAACGCGCTGCCAGATAACATCTATGTCAAGGAGTACATCGTGCTCCATAAACCTTGAACCCTCGAGAAGATCTTATCGAAAGTAAATGGATACATCGGCCTCGAGCGTCTCCGCAAGTCTAATCGCCAGGCGCAACCTTTAACAACCAATCAGAACAATCCTCGACAGGGACCTTCTACACCATCTACACCTCTAATCGCTCCCTTCTTATAGGAGACTGAGAGCTACAAACGCCCCCATGCTGACGACACCACCGTTGAGGCCCATAAAAAATGGCCAAAGCCGGTCCTCCTCAAACTTAATGCTCCTATTAGCACCCTTCTACTGCTGATTCAGGCTTACCCAGTATGGCATACCCCTTACCCCATCGAGGTCAAACAAGGTGAACCTTACTGCCATAACTATAAGTGCAACTGCCATCATTCCAACTAGTGCTTCGCTCTGCAGCGCTCCCTCGAAATAATTATTAAGGCGGGTCTACATCAATAAGTCACGGACCTCCCCAATTACCACGATGGGTCTTATCTAAAGCCCCAACTTGCTCCTACAGCTGACCCTGCCGAGGTACACATCTACCAACTCTATCTCATCGAGGTCAATAATATCGGCATCGTCCGCTCTAAAAGCAAGCGCAAGCGTGTCGAAGAATGCTACAAACTCACCTACCATGAGAAGCGACCCGCCCTTCTGCCAGAATCGAACCAATACCCTTGACCCAAGGGTATCTTATTTATCGATTGTGACAGATCGCATGATCGTTTCCTCCATTCTGACCCTTTAGTCATTATGATTAAGGTCGAGCACCTCGTCCTCCATATAATGCTCATCGACACGGGATGCGCAGCCAATGTACTATTCCTTCAGACTGTCCAAGCCATGAAAAAAATAGACCTCATCACCCCAGCTAATGTCGAACTCAAGGGCTTCAACGGCGCTACTGAAATCATTGTGGGTCAAATTAGTCTCTTTGTCACCACAGGAACAGTCACAGTCCAAACCAACTTTCTTGTCATCGAGAAGAAATTCGAATACCTCGGCATTATTTGCCGTGACTGGCTTCATGCCATGCGAGCCATACCTTCGACTTACCCCCAAACCTTCTGTTTCACTACCCCCTATGGTACGTAGAACTTAAAAGGATCCCAACGCCTTGCCCACCCATGTGAGCATCTGGAGATTGACTAGACCAGAAAACTTGTTAAACAACCATAACAATCAATACCTCTCTTAAATCGACATCAGCTACCACACCTATCGAACCCACTATTTATATCAAACTCGACGGTCCTGGTCGAGGGGCATTCATTGGTACTTTTCTGGACGAGGACGAGAGCCTCGAACTCACAAACTTTCTTCGAGCAAATAAAAATGTCTTTGCCTGGACTATCCATGAGATGCCCGATGTTGACCCTTTCTTAGGCTGTCATCACCACGGCCTCATCCTTCACTCTGCAGCAGTCAAGCAGAAGAAGCTCATATTGGCCCCACGACTTCGCAAAGTCGCCAACTTTGAAGTAGACAAACTCCTAGCCACGGGGTTCATCAGGAAAGTCAAGTACGTTGAATGGATATCCAATATTGTCTCGCTCCCAAAGAAGAATTGCAAGATCCGAATCTGTGTCGACTTTACAGACCTTAACAAATAGACCCCAAAGAACAGCTTCCCCCTCCCAATCATCTCAGTACTCCTGGATGCCACTGTTGGACATGAGCGACTCTCAATGATGGTCGCCACTTCGGATTACAATCAGGTTCCCCTCCCCCCCCCCCCCCCGAGGATTAACTTAAAACTTATTTTATTACTAAACATGGCCTTTACTATTTTAACATTATGCCCTTCGGCTTCAAAAATGCGGGTGCCACTTACCAGCGGCGTGTCACAGCCATGTTCAATCCTTTGCTTGGCAAGTCAGTCAAAATTTACATCGACGACATGTTATGCAAAAGCCTTCAAAAACATACCCACATTCAAGACCTAGCCGAAGTTTTCTCAATACTTCGAACATATAATATGAAACTTAACCTAGATAAAGACCAGTTCGGTGTTCCGTCAAGAAAATTCTTAGGCCACCTCATCAGTAAAAGAGGTATCGAGATCGACCCTACTCATATCTGGGCCCTCATCAATATGCCTTCTCCCAGAACCAAAAAAGATATCCACAAGGTAGCTGCCAAGATAGCAACCCTCAATCGCTTTATTTTAAAATCCTCAGACCGGTGTGCTTGGCGTTTCTCCCTCTTACGTGACCAAGGTGCCCATAAGACCAAAAAAAACAACCTTGATATTAATAGGAAATCTGAATGTAAATAGGCCTTCCTCGAACTTAAAACATACCTTGGTGGACCACCCAACATCAGTACACCTATCGAAGGTGAAATGTTTTCCTTATACCTCGCTGTCACTAATACTTCTATCAGTTCAGTCCTCATTCGACTAGAATCTAGCATCGAGAAACCTGTAAACTTTATCAGCAAAACTCTAACACCTACAGAGACTCGATACACAAAACTTGAGCGTTTACTCCTCACCCTCGTCTATACCTCTCGAAAGCTCAAACCATATTTTCAAGCGCACCCTATCCACATTATCACAAGTTACCCCCTTCGAGAAGTACTCAGTAAGAAAGAAAAATCTAGACGGGTACAGCAGTGGTGTATTTATCTTGGTGAACACGACATCACATTTGTGAAGCAGATATCCCACAAAGGTCAGGCAGTCGCCGATTTCCTTGTCGACTTCCCAGTCAAATTTATCGACTAGGAAGAACACGAAGATGATTTACCTGAAGACCAGCCTAAATAGAGCGACCCTTAGAACCCTAATGCAGGTTGGAACCTCTTTATAGATGGATTTGCTAGACCCAGCAGTTTGGGGATCGGTATTGTCCTGGTTACTCCCACCAATGATCGAATTAAGAAAGCCGTCAAGTTAAACTTTGAATGCTTCAATAACGAGGGTGAGTATGAAGCCTTGATCCATGGCCTCGACCTCGCTCTCGAACTTGGTATCCCTAAGTTTGTAGTATTTACTGACTCCCAACTTGTACAAAGATAATACACCTGTGAAAATCAGGCTAAGGGCCGCATGGCTGAGTATGCAGCTCTCGTCCGCCAGTGCATAGATCATTTTCCTAAAAAATCTTCTATTACTCATTACCCTTAAGGAAAAAATAGACATGCCAATGCCCTCGCCTACATAGCCGCCATGTTAGGCCAATCAAAATCTGAAACACTTCATATCAAAGTACTCAAACGCCCAAGTATCGACCAGATGGAAATCAATGCCATTAATATAAGGGGCGAGATTCTCAATCTAGATGACTGGTAAACACCATTTCTTGCCTACTTCAGCAGCTCTACCCTCCCAGAGGACCCCAAAGCCAAATGTTCATTACTACAAAACTGCCGCAGATACACCATCCTTAAAGGTGAGTTATGTCACAAATCCCCAAACAGCGTCCACCTTCGGTGCATCTTTCAAGATGAAGCCACTAAAATTCTTGCCAAACTTTATGAAGGCACCTGTGGTGCTCACAGTGTTGATCGATCTATGGCCCTTCGAGCCATATCCCAAGGTTTGTCCTAGCCCAATATGAATAAGCAAGCTGAAAGGTACGCCAAAAACTATGACAAATGCCAATGTCACGCCTACGACATCCATAGCCCTTTGCAAGACCTCCATTACAGTCAAGTCTCTTGGCCATTAAAATGATAGGCCATCGATATCATGGGTCCCTTTCTCAAAGCCTCGGGTAGCCGATAAAATATTCTTGTGGCAATAGACTACTTTACTAAATAGGTCAAAGTCGTGCCTCTATGCCAAACCAGAGAGAAAGAAGTCATCAAGTGTCTATGGGAAAATATTATTACACGCTTCGGCAGCCCTCATATGATCCGACGTGATAATGGCCCACAGTTCATTGAGAAAAAAGTCTATGATTTTCTCAAAAAGTACAACATCATCCTCTCCCCTTCAATACCTTACTACCCCTAGGGGATTGGTCAAGTCAAAGCAATTAACAAAACTATAGTCGACGGTCTTAAGAAGAGGGTCGATGAGAAGAAAGGACGATGGGTCCAGGAACTGCAACATGTACTTTAGGCTTACCGAACAACCCCCCGAAAGGCGATGGGATGCACACCATTCCTCCATGCCTTTGGTACCGAAGCGGTTCTACCTACTCAATTCAAAGTTCCAACATGCGATCCCAACTCCCAGATGAAGATAATGAGTTCGAACTTGGATACAATATGCAATAAATCGTTGAGACTAGAGATCGAACCATCGCAAACCTCAGCCGTTACCATCTCTCTCTTCAGAAGTCATATAATAAAAGAGTTTGACCGCGCAGTTTCAATATCAGAGATTTGGTACTTCGGCGAGTTACAGCCACTTCGAAGCCTCGCAATACCGGAAGTTAGCCGAATCCTAGGAAGGACCTTATATCGTATGAAAAAATTGAAAAGGTTCATATTATCTAATGACAGAAGCAGAAGAGCCTCTACCCAATCCGTTGAATACCATACAGTTAGTATCATAAAACAGGCCAAGGCATCCATCTTGTTCAACTGATGTAAATACATTATAATCAATGAACATATTTTTCCTCTGAAACCTCGTCTCCTGTCTTCCAATGAATTTCTTGGTCTAACCTTAGTATCATGCCAACCCTTCGGCCTTAAAGTTTTCCAAGTCTCCAAATTCGAACAAACTTGAGGGGCAGGAATGGTCGACAGACGGGACCCTTGGGAATGCATTGGGGGTGACCATATTATACCTCGTTCAGGCTCAGGCCTTCGAAGTTCAGTAAATTTCTTGGTCTAACATAAGTCTCATATTAACCCTTCGACCAGACTGATACTCGGGGTCGACCTCAAGGTTTTTCAATTCTCCAAATTTGAGCAAACTCGAGGGACAAGAATGGTCGACTGACCGGAACTTCGGAAATACATTGGGGGCAACCACGTTATGCTTCGTTTAGGCTCAGGTCTTTAAAGTCTAGAGAATTTCTTGGTCTAACCTAAGTATCATGTCAACCCTTCGACCAGACTGATACTCGAGGGCGACCTCAAAGTTTTTTTAAGTCTCCAAATTTGAGCAAACTCGATGGACATGAATGGCTGATGGACCGGACCCTCGGGAATGCATTGGGGGGACCACGTTGGGCTTCGTTTAGGCTCAGGCCTTCGAAGTCCAATAAATTCTTGGCCTAACCTTAGCATCATGTCTGTCCAATAACTAGACTGATACTCGAGGATGACCTTGAAGCTTTTTTAGGCTTCAATCCAAATCCTGCTACAAGCATTACATACTTCTCAACCGATACATACATATCAATAATTCAGTTATAGGTACGACACCCTAGCTCAAATATCAGCAATTCAAGTTTGTTATACTAGAGCAAGTCAAGTCAATCACACACAGAAAGTTCAAGATCAAATAAGTTACAAATCCTTCAAGTGCAAACATCTACTCCAAATTACCAACATGATAAGAGAAAGGAGTTTCGTACAACAGGACAACAACTAATGTACGTCAAACAAGAGTAGCCCCATCACCTCCTCCTATAGCTTCTTCAGCACTAACACCTCCAGTACCCTCAGTAGAAGGGTTCAACCCCACAGCATGTGCAACCCCCTCATCCACAACCCCAGCAGCAGCATCTTTGACTACAGGGGTCTCCGCACTCACACCAGCATGATCTACCTCCATCTCCTCTATCTGAGCAGCATCTTCGACAGTAGGTTTATTGGTTGTGGGAAGGCGCTTGAAAGTTATGAGATCATACCCCAAATCATCTATGAACATCTTCAGCTTTATACTCATCTTCCACTCGTCATTGAATTGCTCCTGAAAGGTTTCCCTCTGTTCCTTCTTTTCCCTTTCCTCCCACTCACCTTTAACGCCAGTACCTTCAACATTTGAGTATGGTTGTCACGCTGAGCTTCGAGCTTCCTCTCGCATTCAGCTTTGATAGACAATTGCTCTCGCTTTAAAACTTTAACCTCATAAACCTGTGACAACTCGGTCCCTCTAGCAAGATCCAAATTCTCAACTGCTTGTCTTAGCTGCTTATTTGTTACCTTTAGGGCCTTGATAAAAGCTTGTGACCAAGCATGTGACTGCTAGAATATTCGAACCATAAGTACTTAACGAGATATGGTGAACTTTAGCAATATTTTAAAATTTTAGAAAATAGTAACCTGATGCAGAGACTTATTCATCTGCCTCCCAGCCTCCTCTGGGTCATTCACGCAGAGAGTGGCCATCGAAGCAGCCCTGGCTCAAACCAGATCCACTAGTTTAGCATCTTCCCGTGCTTCGTCCACATCCTCCATATCATCATCCCCCAGCTCCTTATGCCTCTTACGCTGAATTACGATCGACTGCAAGACCTTTGGAGATTCGGGAACGGCCTTGCCCTTCCCTTGAAAGCCAACGCCGATGCCTGCTTCGATGCCTTAGACACTACTTTGGTTACCGGCATAGATTGTTGCCCCTTAGAACATAATTTACCTTCTGCGTAAATCTTAATTTCTCCATCTCCTCGAACCCTCTCGAATCACCTTCTCCTCCCTTCTTCTTTGATGCCTTAAGAGCGACAGGAACGTTTCAGAGCAATGAATCTATCCTCTTCTACTTCTTACTTTTTATACCTTGCTTCCTGAATACCTTTTTACCCACTCCTCGTCAGAGTCAATAAGATCATTAATGTACCTCTACGGGTCCTATAAAGTTCTCGTTCCAGGTTCTTCAAAACAACAAATTAATCATGGTTAGCAGTATATTTAATGACCATTTTTTAATTATCATCCACTACGAACTTACTTGGATTATATATCCTATACTACAACTTTTAAGGGTCCTCCCCATTAGCCAAATAGTCACGGCTTCTCTGCATAACATTATATATGGTATGTGTCCACCTTTTTGTTGGCCTTCTTCGAGTAGACCGATACAATATCATACCACTCGATCAAACCCCTCTTCTCCTATCTCAGTTTTACATTCATACCCTTGACCACCCTCATCATCTCATAGATGTTCTTATTCATCTGGTACGGGGCAACTTCCCAGAAGTTCAACACCTCCTTCACCAGCCTTCGAAGGGGTAGTTGCATCCCTAGCCGAATCTAGCCTCTAAATACCATGAAACCCTCTCAAGGGATTGACTGGAAGGTATATTCAGGCCCTACTGCATATAATACCACCCCTACCTTTGATAACTCAAGCTTAGCCATAAATTGATCCAGTCTCTGCTTCTTTTGAGCCAAGACTGACCCCGCAGCTCCCCTCGAACTTGTTGAACTCTCACCACTATCACTATCTTATCTTTCCTCCCCCAAAGGCTTGACACGTTCGTGTCCCCTTTTCTCTCCACCCTCCATCTCCTTTCCACTCCTTTCCTCAATCCCTCAAACCTTTCGGCGCTTACTACTCGAAGCCCCACCTTCGGGCGCTACCACAGCGAGAGGGACATCTGTTATAATAGCTAACTTCTCTACGTCGCTGCTCTTATCCCTTGAGCCACGACCAGATACACTCGTCTCATTTATATCGGTCTCTTCATCTATTAGCCTCAGCCTCGAAGATTGATAGGTACGCATTATACCCTTCAGAAGAAGAGGTACGCAATTAGATCGATATTTTTGATTATCACGTTTTCTATGCTATTTTGTTCTATCACTCCAAATATACCCAACTCACAGTCGAATGATCGAACTCCACATATACCCAATCCCAGTCACACCCTCAATGCCCCAAATCCCCAATGGGCCAGAACTCTAGCCATATGGGTTACCTCCTTAAACTCTGACACATCACCACAAATATCTACTCTAGTAGTATCTACCCTTCCATGTAAACAATTTATAGAAACAAAAGAAAAAGTAGCAGAACATAACTCATATGACATACCTGTTTGAACGGAGTACGTTTTCCTCCTCTCAGCAAGTTAGACGATCCCTCAGCAATGACCAAGTGTCGATCCCGCGCCTATAGTCTATTCATCTATCCTACTTGTCGGATACAAAACACATAATTTTTTTGAACTATTCTTTAATTACAATGCTTCGACAGTACCAAACAGAAAGAGAAACAGACACCAAACACCATCAAAACAAAAAATATTTAACCACCACCCTGCCACAACCTTATAATGAACTCACCTATTTTTAGATAGACCAGTACTTCTTGCCAAGCCCTTCTTATCCTCCAACAACTGGCCTTCTTCTTGCACAATACGCTCAGCCAAACTCTGCAGAAAGTAGTACCGGTTCTCGGCCGTTAGAAATGTCCTTTGCAAGACAGCTCACCAGTGTGCATATGGCTGCCCATTGATTGGCTCCTCAGACTCTAGCTCCACCAGGTCTGGCATGTCTCAGTCGAGTTCCCTATCGCCAAAAAACTTCAACTTCAGTTCCGCAGCTTTTCGTCCTATTTGACGGTCTCTGGCATGTCCCATTCTTCCCTGATAATGAATATTGGGTGTGGTTTCCATGATGTTTTCACGTAATACAGAGGAAGAAATTGAAGACAAAGAATCTATAGAATTACCTCCTATTAACCCATATTTATACCTTTATTACACTGTAATCACCACTACCACTTAATTACCTTCCTTTATTACCTCCCTCGAAACTACAAACAACCCAAAGTCAACCTTTTAGGTTCCAACGTCAAACCTTTCAGTCAACCTCTTGTGATCTTATTCATCAACCATCGCCTACACTCCAAAGTATTCGATACCTCAATCCATATTTTTTGATACTTCGATCTAGATTACAGTTTTCTAACGATCGGTCCTAAAAAAGTTTGATAATCGAGGAACTTCTTTCGCGCCTAAATTACCGTCGTCTACTATGTTTTTTACACTTACACACAAACAATTCAATATCTCACTTCGATGGTTATTTCATAAATTTATCATTCGGACAGATGCCCTTACAAGAAAACACAGAGCAAAACAATCAACATCAACAGGAAATTATAAACATTCCTCCCTACCATCCCACGCCAGTACTTTTTCCATTTCTTGCAGAGCCTAACCTCATCATCCTCAACGCGGTCTTCCTTGTCCACCAGATCTTCAGCTATAGATTCAAGGAAGGAGAACTGGTTGTTGGCCAGCAGGCTCATTCATTGCAGCACCCTCCACTAGTGCGCATATGGCATCCCATCGATTAGTTCCTCTAGCTCCAGTTTAACCAAGTCAGGCATAACCCAATCCATGCCTCGATAACCAAAAAACCTATGCTTCAGCTCGAGGGTCTTTTCCCGCATGTGAAGGTCTCTTGCCACTATTCTTCTCTGGTACCTGACATTAGGAGTGTTTCTACTACTTGGGGAAGAAGATACAGACATTTTACTCGGGGAAGAAGGTATAAATGTTTGAAGTTCTCTCTAAACACCATACTTATACTTGAAGGCAGATATAGTTAATCCATCGTTAATCAAAACCCTTATTAATCATAGTCTTTAATAAGACTTCTCGGAATTACAGCAATCACCCAATCAAACTTTCCTCCTTCCCAAGCTCAATCGATTTTCTCAGCACGCGCCCTCTACACTAGCTTCTGAGGCCCCTGCTGAGAGGGGACGAATGTAGTAGCCTACTCGCATCCTTCTAATACTGGTCAAACACTCAAAGGCTACATGGAAGCCTACCTAGAGATTCAAAGCCCAGCAATACAATAATCAAACCTACGAAACCTTCCAAGACAATTCGAACACTCGAAAAAAACGTTGAACCATAAATACTTCAACCATGAGCGCACATAGTCGAAGGGGAACATGTTAGGCAGCCATCTCACCTAACAGAATATTGGAGCACGCCACTCAACAACTGTGGTGCCAGATCTAACAACTATAGTGTCAGGGCCAATAGCTATAGTATCAGAACCAACAACTATAGTGTCAGACTTGATAAATTACTGTATCAGAATTGACTCCGGGCACAAGTCAGTTATCCCTAGAGGATACAGATGTAACTTAACCTCCCATGGTGACTCAGACCATCCTATGTTCAATAAATAGGAGGGAAGAGGAACTATGGAGGGGTCAAAAAATCTCCCCAACAAGCCTTGCAAGTTTACCTCTGAATACCCTGTAAATCACCCTGTACTCGGTACTTTGACTACTTGATATTTATATCATCACTCCTAAAAATCCTCATCAAAGGTCATGGAGTAACCCATTCAAGGCCTTCACGCAAGTGTATTGCTACTAAGTTAATTTTTATTATTATAGATTATACGCTTGAACCCCCTAGTAGAGGATAAACTTCATAGTGTAAGAGTCAACTTCCCCTCTCGCAAAGTTAGACCCCTACAACCACCATAAAATAAAATATTACTTTACACAGTTACAACACGACAACCCATTCTTTTGTAATAAGATACAACATAGCCACCACAGGCTCCACAATGTTTTATTACGTTCTTCATCTGCGGGTTAGAGCTCAGGTTGCAGTAGCCGCGTCTTTAATGACATCCTTGACTTCTTCCTCGAGAGTAATATCCATCCAATTCCCAAGAGGTATCGGACCCTACTGGGCGGAATAGCCTAGGTTACGCAACTCTGGCATGTCTTGGGATAGTCATTATGTAAGGAACAAGGAAGCTACCATGGCGACCCTCCTGTCAGTGGAGAAACAAAATTATTTCTCGACATTCGCCACGCTCTTCACTAGCTCAGCCACAGGACCCTACAGATCTGCGGACACCGGCCTCCTTCTCTAGCATTAAGCTCTTGATACGACCGTTGGCAGCCTCCAAATCTCCCTTGAGTGTAAGTTTCTCCTCCCTAAGCACTTCTGTCTCATCTACCAATGTTTGGGTCTGGTTGGCTATGTAGTCAGCCAGCTCATGATGCACTGCCTCGTTGAGGAGCTCCTTCTAGTAGGCTTACATATCTTTGAGATTCTTTCCTCACTACAGAGTAACCTCCAGAGTCAGAGTGCACTACGTATGACAAACAAGCAATGATTTAGAATAAAGGTAATGTGGCCACTACAATAAAAGATGTAAATGTAAACAACAATACACAAATCTTTACCCATTCGGTCGCAACGACCGCTGCACAACGAGTACGGGGGTCTTGGAGAACCTCAGTTAAATGAGCCTTCTATTTCTCCTTCTAGGGTGTGCTCTGCACCTCCCCCTCTAGCAAACCACTAACAAGCACTTTACCGCTACCCACTGAATGGGTCGCCTCCTGCCCGAATGACTGAAAGAGGGACTCCCTTTTTTATCCTGTAAACTGTACAACTAGTCATCATCAAGGCCTTCATGCGTAGGATTATGACGCTTGACACTCAGGGCATCAATTTTTGAGTGAATATTGATTTCCTTAAACCCAGAACTCTAGTGGGCCACAAGAGGCATCGCCTACGATGTCTCGGCATTGTCCCTTCCCTTAGAAGCCATAAAGCAAGGCTTTATCTCAACACTTTCTATTGACTTGTATGAGTAAGTGTTTTACACAGGGATGGTATCACTCGAAACATATGTAGGTGTCTCGTTATACTTCTTCAACAACCAATTGTTATCTGAGTCAAAGGTACCATTAAAGATATTCATCAGTACTTGACAGTCTTTATTACAAATGTCCAACTAACATAGCTGAGAACTCTTATACATAACTGTTGTGCGCGTAACACCTATGAGAAAGAGATTAGACGTCATATCACACATAAAAAATGACGACAATTCATGAACATAAGAAAATTTAAAACATACACTTTGTGTTAAACACGTTATGACGTAGACGACGATTGAAACTGTCGTAAAAATCAAACACACCAGTCATTAGAATCAAACACACCAGTCACCAAACTTCCGAGTTATGTAATACCTGTACCATTACTCAGGAGTACAGGTATGCATGACCTTCTGATGCTTCAACTCGGTATCCCCCTTCTTAACAAGGGGTGGCTAAGACACTGCCTCTAGCCCTCGCCTACTCGTTCACGTCGTTCAAGTATTCCATTCTTATCTCTTCACTTTCATGTTTTGCTAACAATGCGGGTAGCTTCTACTCACTAGGAAAAGGCTAAAAACTTTCATAGCTCTCCCTGGAATGACTACTAATGATGGTCTTATGGGCCAAATCCCTTGATACCCTCCTAAAAGGCATAAAGTCCAAGCAAGCCTCGGCCTATAAGTCACGAGGGACCAAGGAGCCTGCCTCGTGGTCATTGTTGCCTCCCCACTCCATTGGTACAGCACAGTGAGGTCTTGCAGATGACCCTTCGGTCATCGACTAGTTATCAGAAGAATCCATCCCTCGCTACGAGCACTCTAAAGTAAAAGCACACTGACTCGTGCACGGTCTTAGAGGTCCCTGCACATGCTAGTTATAAATGTTAGACTCAACCTAAATAACAAATGGTACAGTTGTAATAAACCCAACTAGGGTACCTCAGGGACCCACCGTCCAAAAGGTCCCTCTGAACCCTATACGGCCACCTTCCTAACTAGGATCCCATGAAAAGTTAACAGGATAACGCTGGGATTAACAGTCTGAATGTCCCACTATAGAGTGGCTGGAGTCACTACAGATTAACAGATAAAGGTTTCTAAAGGGCGAGACACCTAAAAAACTAGGTACAATTATAACAAGAATCAAACATAATTGTACCATAAACAAAAAACTTACGAAAAACGTAAACGAGTGGTAATGAACAAACAATAACAACAGAAAAGTAATGAGTGGCGAACAGCAAACCAAATAAAGTTCAGAAATTATTATGCGCAAATGAACAACAACAAAACCACTAAAATTTTTGCAAGAGACAAAGCTCTCTCTTATATAGGAAACGTATGAAGGGGCAATGGTAATTACTACCTTATGTAGGCCCCACTAAAATGATTGGACACGTCACCCATAGTTGCGGCAGTAACCGCATGCCACACAATAGAAAATGAAGTATTAATTATTATTTTTTATTTTTCCAATGCACATACAATAATGATGACGCACTACTCCCAATACCACGCTTGGAAGAAACAAAATTCCAAATATAAATGACCCTACATCATCAACATGACAAGAATAATTCTTTCGCCTCAGCTCTCCCACACTAGGAGCAAGAACTGAGGGGGCCGATTGTAGGAGCACGCACCGTCTAACCATGAGCTTGCTGGTTATTAGACGACCTCCATACTAGTAGACGCGCACGTCTAAGGGAAGCTCCTCTAACGGCCTACTAGCCATAATGAAACCATGAGACTCAAAGATCGTTTAACGACCTCGCCAATAAGACGAGCACGTCTTTGTGGAAGCCCTCTTAACATCCCATGAGTCATGAAAAGATTAATTTGTAGTGACAAGCATTAGTAGCCCTGCCCGCGTGGAATAGGAAAGCCTAAAATCCTAGAGGGTTATCTTATGAGTTACACACATCACGTGAGTTCGAGTACTTCTAGGTCAAAGGATTCCCATAAAAATAGGGTGAGAAGGTGAGCTTGGAGGGAACCATTTTTTTAGAACCTTCTCCTTCCCTAGAGAAATACTAGTTGTTGAAGAGGGAGAGAAGAAAAACACCTAGAGAGAGTCGAGTGGTGCCCTCCTCCGGTGAGACGTGTCAAACACAAAGCCCTTAATCACTTATTGTCATCCCCACGAAGATAATAAAAACTACATCGGTTTGCTTAAACTCAGATGCTCCATCATCTGCTATTTTCATAACATTTTTACAAATAATTTTATCGAGATATTCTATAACCCTTTCCTTCATCAGCGATTATCTAAATACTAATAGAGTTTTGCAGGAATAAACAAGCAATAAAGAGATAAAATATCTAAATTTTAATGAAGAACCATAAAATGATAAGAGTTCAGCCTTGTGTGACCAAAGGGAGAGAGCTTATAGCAAGCAGAGCTAGAATGACTGAATCAAAGCTTATATAAAGTGATGTGGCACGGGTTACCTGGTTTTATCTCACCGTCGCGTGGGACCTAGCCTACACCGTCGCGTGGGACCTAGCCTACTATAGATAGATAACATCTGGAGTTCTTTTAATATTTTGTTTGGCTTAATAGGATTAGGAGAGATCTTTCAGGTGAGATTCTAAGGAGATAATTAAAGGGTTAGGAGAATAAATGCAGAAAGATGGTGTAATTGTTCTTTGGTTATTAAATTTAAAACTCTAGTTTTGAGTATAAATTATGTTAAATTAATTTGTTTTATTCATTAGCTTTATTATTAAATGACAATGAATTTAAACGGGTCCACTTCCGCGCCGCATTCTTGTCATATTTGGCATCAGAGCAATTTTAAGATCTCGGTCTGCAATAGTTTTGATTCGGTTTGCAATGGCATGAAAGAAGACATATGTTACTATTGCAGATAGCCTCGCCAAATTATTTACAATATTCGATGAGCTGGTTGAAGCTTTGGGTTCCCGGAGATTCTTATCCCCTCCCCAAAAGGCCTTATTTGGGTCAATAATAAATTTACCTGCTACCGAGGAATTGGAAGTTAATACGGCAAAATCCAGCACATCAATCGACGATGTGAAATCGTCCATCACTTTTGGCACCGAGTAACATCAGAGTTCAAACCCAGGTTCAGGGAAAACCCGTGATCCATTTACAGATTCACAAGAAGAAAGAATCGCGAGTAATGGAAATGAAAACACCAGAGTTCATCATGGGGTCCATAGGATACCCATGATCAATACTTTGGCCGGTTTTATTACCTCTTTAGAAGATCTTATTGGTGTTACAGGTTTAAAAACTCAGAGAGAAGAGACAGCTCTTGGGGAGAGATATAATCTCCCCACCCGCTTCCAGCCCCTAACCTATTACCCACCACAACGAAACCCCAGGAAATCATGTGATCAATATATGTGTGGTTCATACCTACCCCAGCCACCTAACCTGCCAGTTCCGCTCCATAATTATACCTGACTTAGATTATCTTCGCCGCCGAAGCCACACACTAGATCAGTTTTTGAGGGGAGAGATAGAAAAAGATCGCGAGTAAAAATCGTGAGGGACGCAGGTTTTCTAGGTAAAACAAGATGCAGATCGCGATATAAAAGGAATTAGGATTGATTTGGTGTTAGCAGGTCCACAAAATACTGCCTCTCCTATCCCATGTATAACGCACATGTTCCCCATCACTCAAGCACGTCGACAATAGTTTTTTTTTTGTTTACACAAATATTCTAGACATGCAGCATTCTTGGCATGCATTGGCATACCTTAAGGAACACTAATGGATACTCCATTAATGATTTATTTATAGCAGAGAATGTATTCTAGCAGTGCCCGAATCGAGAAAAAGTTGAAAACACGACCGAAAAACACCCTTTTTTCAACTTAATTTGGGAAAGAGTTTTTGGAAAATTTAGTGATGCGGGTCTCAATAACTTCTTGAGTTTTAGGCGTCGATCGACATAAAGGCACGGTGGTAACATCATTTCCTCGCATTTGGGTATGACCTTGGGTTATGAAAAATTTTGCGATAGGATCCAAGGTTTAAAGGTGCTACACCAGCAGGTTTCTTTAAGAGCTCTGATTTTTGTGGTGCTATAGAGTTTGCCGATTTCATGGTCGAAATCTTCTAAGTGGGAGGGATTTGATGTGGCACGGTTTACATGGTTGTCTTTACCATCGTGTGGGACCTAGCCTACTTTAGTTAGATAATTGATGGACTTTTTTAAATATTATTTTCCTATATTGTTGAATTAGCAGGATTAGGAGAGTTCTCCCAGGAGAGATTTTAGAAAGATAATTAGGGGATTAGGAGAATAAATACAGGATGGTGGTGTAATTGATTTTTAGTTGTTGAAGTTAAAACTCTAGTTTTAAGTAGAAATTATGTTAACCTAATTTACTTTTTTGTTAGTTTTATTACTAAATGACATTGAATTTAAGCGGTTTTGCTTCCACGTCATATTCTCATCATAAAGTCTCTAATTATCTTACCATCTGATCCCAAATCACACCTTGAAACAATATCTTAATTTTTTCCCCATAACATAGATCTAATACAGCATAACTAAAAACACAATGGCAACATTTGACCATTAGAGCCCATACATTTCATACTCAGTAATGAACGACTGTGATATAATATTCGATGATAGCATCACAAAGTAGGATGGATTACACGTAAGTTTTCAAAATGGAAAATCCACGAGCAAACCATAAAATCCCAATTCCTCCAACAATTGCGGCTTTATGAACGGTGCATAACACTGAGTTTTGGCTCAAAGTATTCAGCGTGCTACCATTGTAAACTCGGTCAATGAAACTAAAGGTCATTGCCATTATAAGTCCCAATATTTTTTGCCCATCTGCAACGTACAACCCTTGTGCCCGGCCTACTAATTTTGATAATGGTTTCGGTCTTCTCTTTGAAATTTGTAACTACTTGAGATTGACCGATTCTGATTAATTTAGGTCAAATTGAAAGGTTTGATTATCCTTAAATCTAATTGTATAATTCTAACCTAGTTTAAGTTGGTATGATAATTTAGGGAAAGCAATAAGCACTCAAAAGCACCATGACAAACAATTTTAACCCTGTGGGAAATCTTTCTCAGGAAAAAAACCCATAAGTCACTGCCAAATTACCTGACAGCAAAAAATCCAATATTGAAACAAAATTACATGAATTCAATCGAATACAAGTTCGATAAACACATCCCGTGCTTACCTATCTTCTAATTGAGTTTTTTAGAATCGATTACTCATTCTCGCAATGCCCTTCGTTTTCGTAACGCCTCTCCTTGGATCGCGCACCAAAGTTTCAAAACTTGAATCCCTCAAACTCTCACAATCTAAAATTTAAATTAGGTTTTCAAAATTCTTGAACGATTCAACTTGAAGGTTAATTTTTGTTGAATCTCTCGTTGAATTTCCTCTGCTTTCATAATATCTTAAGCCCTAATTTTTTGTATAGAAGAGGTAAAGTTTAAAAAAGAAAAGAAGTTTTAAATAGAAAATAAATTTCTTTGTGCTCTGATCGAACATAACAGGTTCTGGTGCCTACTCTATTTGAATATACCAAAAGTTTATTAAAATAGAACAGGTTCTGCCTAGTCTATTCGAGCAGATCAAAAGTCTATTCGAATAGATCCATCTTTTCATCAAAAAAAACATAATTCCTTTTAATATTTTGAAAAATACTAGCGAGCTAGAGTCTCTGAGCGAAGAGGTACAAAACCAGCATACCAGTATAGTGTTAGTCCAGCTATAGTCGCTCTACGTACATTCTCTAACGATAAACAACCATGAGATAGTACTAACACATATTCAAAATGCCAAATGAAACCAATACCAAATATGGATGTTTAACTCTTAATGAATCGTCAGCCATTAAAATAGAACCAATGTAAATGAGGGAGGTGCTTCTGCCGATAGCTTGAGCCACCCCGACAGCACTCGGGGGTTTTCTAGTTTTTTTGCTATATAAGTAGAAAAAAAGCTTAGTCTCCCTAAGTGAAGAGTGTTTGGTATGTTTTTGACTTGGCTCAACTCCTCAAATTTTCTTTAGACCATCGGTGTAATCACAAGAAAAGATAAGATCAAACGAACTAAACTGACGAGAATACAGTGCCGATGTGGAACCGTTTAAATTCTGCGCCAATTAATTACACTAGTTTAAGAAAACTACTTAAAAACAAATAAACCTTCCCTCTTAAAGTCTCATTCAAACTCAACAACCAAAACTCGATTACACCACTTTCCTGTATTTATTTTCCAAAATCTTAATTATCTCCCTAGAATCTTTCCAAAAATATTTCTCTCAATCCTACTTACCCAACAATAAAGGAAACACAATATTAACACAACTCCAACAGTGATTAATCTAAAGTAGGCCAATCCCCACACGGCATGAGAGACAACCAAGTGACCCATGTCACATTAAATCCCTTCCTTTTAGATAATTTCATCTATGAAATTAGTGAGGTGGAACTCTTCTTAAAGTTTTAAAGTCATCTGCAGAATTATTTGTACCCAAATATTGTACCTGAGAGCGGGAGTACGACTCCAAGTCGACCAACTTCCAAAAGTAAAGAAAGCATTATGATCATCTTCTTGAAATTCGTAAAGAAATCCTCCCAAAGAGGATCGACCAACATTAGCTTCTCAATCATGTTTCGACACATTTCTTGCTTTATGCACTGCTGGAGGACGCCTTTTATTTGATATACATCTTCATGGCATACCACATAATGTACCCCAAGGCATGCCGATTCTTGCCAAGAAGGTTGTGCGGACTCTTAACATGACTAAAAGATATAACTTCAAAATGAAACTGCTGCTAATGTGGCATTATTTTGGGTCCAGCTAGTAGGGTGTTAAATAGGGTTGGTGAACCTCTATGTATGGGATCACCCCTTTTTCTTTTCCTTCTGTACTCTGCTCCTACCATCCTTACGATATCATCGATTTTGGTTTTAATTATGGCATTCTTATAGGACTATTTTTTGATGCCAACTGAACTCCGTCGAGGTCTGGTAATTCTTTTCTCTTCATTCGTCTATTTTCTACTCTCGATTCCTGCAAGAACTTCGACTAGGGCTTCAACCTCAACCCTTTTACCAGCAAAGGCTTCAATTGGTGATGTCCCTTGGGTCTCTGAGAGAGGTCCAGTACCTCCCTTGTCTTGAATTGTAACTGTAGGAAACTATCCCTCGAGCTGGGATAATATCGAACTAGTACCATGCCTGACTCACACATTATACACGTTACATACAACCTGTCAATAGTGATACCTAGACCACAAACTAAAGAAGAGAGTGGCTCAAACATCCCAAATAAAATAGAATAGGTCAAAGATACCTATCTCACACGAACTGGCAATTTCAGGAGTAACTCCCACTTTTCCCCCATCCCGGAGAACGTGCTAACACAGGAAAATGAAGTGAAGATGAGGCCTATAAAAAGGTTGAAAAACAGAGGATAAATGACCAAGTGTTACCTGGCACAAAAGATTACAAATTGTAATAAAGATAATTTAATCTCAAGCAATAAAGTCAATCTTCACTAAATCCTAAAGTTAAGGTCGTGGTTTTTACCTATTCATAAGTTTCCATGCTAAACACCTGTATCAATTTATATTATATATTATTAATTGTATCACAGGTATATTTGGTGTAAGAGGTCATTCGAGCTACAAAATTAAGCCCTTAGATTTGGGGCCGTCTATTGGAAAGAAGACATTTCCACAAATCCTAAGGCAGACAGTTATTTAAAATCAATATTTTATCATGGTAAACCCTAATTGACCAGCTTCGGTGGTTCAACATGAGATTTTTACAGAACCTGATCCATTTGCAAAATTATGGGTGAACCTCAATGCTGAAACCGAGAAGCAAAACGAACTCAACACCAGTTAGTGTATAACCGAGAGCTTCATGAACAAGAACTCAAAGAGTAGCGTAAAGCTCGACAGATGGAGTTCAAACAACATGTAAAACAGATGACAGTTCTACAAGACAATCACCAAGATCAAGCTCCCAGGGAATGTGAGGTCACACCCATAAATTATCCTTAGGTTGGTATTCAAACTTAATCAACATTCTTTGTCGACTATTCGCTTCAACTCTCCAAGGTGAGCCACTCCACTGGTTTAATTATCTACCTGAGAATTTCATCTACACATTCGATCAGTTACAAAAGATCTTAGTCAAGACTTATGCTCATAACAAAGATGAAGAAGAAGATAAAGAAGAGAAATTGTACACTCTTATCAGTCTCAAACAAGACAAAGGGGAGAAACTTAAAGTATTTCAAAGAATGTTTTTGAACTTGCTAGGAAAATTGATAATCTCGATCAGAAATCAACCGTCTCGATGTTTACCAATACGCTTAAATCGATTGTAAAGCAAAAAAAACACATTTTCTTGAACAAACATTCAACTTTAGAAGACATGATTGAGAATGTCAATGGATATATCGATCTGGTGAGGATGATATCTAAAAGGCATAAATCTACTCAAAATGTCTTAACCACAAAAGGTCCACCTATAGATAGGGACAGTGAGCATAACAGTGATGACCAGGGAGATAAGAAATGAGCTAAAACAGATACAAGAAAGCCACGAAAGGGGAACTTGTTACCGAGCCCATCCTTTCGAAATTAAATGTCAAAATCTCAGTGATCTACCACATACTAGCGAAAAACCAATTCTTCCGTGTCATGTATCATCGAAGAGTTAATCGAAGGCAAATTAAATGTCAAATTAAAGACAAATTAAATGTCAATCTCTAGAATTAATCGAAGGTAAGCCATATTGTATGTACCACAAGGTCACGTATCATGAATCCGAGAAGTGCTACACCGTACAGAGATTGTTGGAATACATTTTTAAAGATTGAAGAATGCACGAATATATTATTAACCTGGAAGGATATAAAAATAGAAACTATAAAAACTAGGTCGAAGTAATTTAATTCAATCGAACAGCAATCCGAGGAAAAACACTTTTACCACCTCTACCTTAACCACATGATTGAGATTTACCAGATAAACAATTTGACCAAATTCAAAAAGAGGTTAATAGAGTTATGTTATCTCATGGTTCAGGATAAAGGAGCTAAACTCTTGCCTGAATCAAACAATCGACAAATTTGATTTTTTTTTTAAGGATTGTGGAATAGGTCATGTCAAGTTCCCACATCATAATGCACTGGTCATCATGCTTAAAATGAAGAACTCTATTATTTATACCATGATGATAGATACAAGCAGCAACATTGAAATCCTTTTTTAAAGTATAATCGAGCTAATGGGGCTTCCATACATAGTTATACCAATCGACATTGATATCAATTATTTTAATCTATCTAAAGAAAAATGAGTATGCAAAACTATCTTATCGATCATCGCTACACCCACCACACTCGATGTCATACTCTATGTTATCAATGCAAAATCATGATTCTTGGGGATAATTGGACGTTGTTGGTTGCCCATCATGAAAGCCATTCCTTACACATACCATCAAGAACTTCGATTTCAATACAGCGAGGGCATTTATAAGATAAAAGGAAGTCTAAAGCTCACTCGATCTTGTAAAAACACAGTATCTACTATTCTTGATTCATTCGAGAAATTTGCTTCATAGCAATTACAGAACGCTGGTCACACCAAAACTTGGCCTTCAACAGTCGAGCCTACATAATACATTGAGATCGATGGCCAAAGTAGAGGAACATACATTGAAACTAGGCTTGTCCAACAGGATAAAGAAGCTCAAATCAATTTCCTTCAAACCAAAAGAGACATGTTCGCTTGGACTTTCCAAGAAATCCTTAGAGTTGACCCAACAAAGGCCTGTCACTAATTAAGTATCAAAGACAAAGCTATAGCAGTTAAATAGAAGTAGAGGAGGCTCTCACCTCATCTCTGAGATAAGGTCAACAGTAAAATTGATAAGTTAATCAAGTCAGTTTCATTCAAGAAGCCAAATACTATGATTGGATTTCGAACATAGTCGTATTTCTAAAGAAGAATGGGATACAACCAGATACTCTCATCGATGAAGATTAGGAGAAGACCACCTTCATCAACGAAGGAGGCCTATATTGCTATAATGTCATGCCATTCGGCCTCAAAAATGTTGGATCAATTTATTAAAGGTTAGTAACAAGCATGTTCAAGGAACACTAGGGAAAAACTGTCGAAGTATACACTGATTATATGCTCAAAAAATCCTCAAGAAGGAGGGTCACATTTTCACATCTCAATACATCTTTCAACATATTACAGTCATACAGAATGAAACTTAATCCAGATAAATGTCAATTTGGGGTACACTCTAGTCGATTTCAGGGATACCTCATCAGTAAAAAGGGGATCGAAGTGGATCTCGATCAGATTTGAGCTCTAATCTCCATACCATCTCCAAAAACATAGAAAGATGTACAGAAGCTTGATAGAAAGATTGTAGCTATCATTGATGATATGCTCTACAAAAGCCACATGAAGGAAGATCACATTGTACATCTCAATACAATTGTCAACTTATAACGGTCATACATAATGAAACTCAATCTAGATAAATAGTAATTCAGGGTACAATCTGGTCGATTTGTGGGATACCTCATCAGTAAGAAGGGGATCCAGATCCCGATCAGATTCGAGCTCTGATCTCAATACCAACTCCAAAAATAAATAAATATGTACAAAGGCTTGCTAGAAATATTACAGCTATCAATCGATTCATCTTCAAGTCGTCATATTGATGTCGATGGTTGTTCATACTACTTCGTAGATCTACTAGAAGAGGCAAAGGATGATAGATCGAGGAGATTGATTGGACAGAGGAATGTAAAACAGCTTTTTAAGAACTTAAACGGTATCTAGGGAAATCCCTAGTAATGAGCACTCCGATTGAAAATATGAAATTGTTAATCCATCTCGCAATTACAGAAAACTCTCTAAGCTTGGTCCTTATACGGCTCAAAGAAAAAATTAAGAAGTCAGTGTACTTCATCAGTAAAACTCTTACACCGGCTGAAATAAGATATTCTAAAATAGTACGACTCCTCCTAATACTCGTTTATACTTTCCGAAAGCTCAAATATTATTTTCAAGCTCATTTAGTCAAAGTCATGACCAACTATCCCCTTCGAGAATTTCTATCTGAAAAGGATAAATCATAAAGAATGTAACAATGGTCAGTCTGTTTGGGGGAGAATGAGATAAAATTTGAACTCAAAACCTCCAAAAAAAAGCAAGCGGTTGCTGACTTTTTAGCAGACTTCCCAGTTGAAGATCTCAATTGGGATGAGCACGATCCTGATCTAACATAAGAGGTTTAAGTCGATTTACCTTCAAAACCTTTTGAAGATCGAGCTGAATGGATCACACAAAAGGGGTAGAGAGTTCTTACAGATGGATCAGCAGAACCAGTTGGGTCTGGCATAGGAATCGTGATGATAATGCCCTTTAATGATAGAATCGAGAAGTTAATATGGTTAAATTTTGAAGCCTCGAACAACGTTATAGAGTACGAAGCATTAATTCATGGCCTGAATATGGCATTAGAAATCGGCATTCCTGAACTATTAGTATGTACTTACTCATTGCTGATAGTACATTACTACTCCAAAAAATATAAGAAGAACAGAAAGTTGGTCGACTATGCGGCACTTGCTGTCGACAGAATGAGCAAATTCGGTAAAGTTATGCTCGATTACTTACCTCGAGGATAGAATCGACATGTCATCTCCTTAGCTTATTTAGCTGGGGTTTTAGGTATAGAGGAAAGATTCTTATAAATTGAAGTAATATCACCCCCAACATCGATCGAACTTTATTATATACAATCAATACTAGGGACGATAAAGAGGAGGAAGACGATTGGAGGAAGCCTTTTCTTAAAGGTATCGTCCCGTAGAATCAATGTGATAGGGCACTTCCAGAAGATCCAAAAGAACGTAAACTACTAATTTAAAACACCAAACGGTACACAGTATAGAAAGGCAATCTATATAAAGATCGGTGACTGGACCACATCTCAAGTGCCTCTCAAAAAAAGACGCTAACAGAATGCTAAAGGATTTACAGAAAGAACTTGTGGTTCCCATGCCACAAGACAATCTCTTGGAAACATAGCAATTATACAAGGAGTGTTCTAGCCAGGAATTAGAAAATGGGCAGAGGAATACTCAAGAAAATGTGATGCATGTCAGCGACATGGCAATAAAATAAGAGCTCATGTACTCAAACTTTAAAGAAATAAAGTATTTTGGCCCTTCAAATGGTGGGCGCTTGACCTCATTGAGGAATTCCCAAATCCATCGGGTAACCACATATTTTTACTCATAGCAACAGATTATTTTACGAAGTGGGTGGAAGCAGTCTCCCTTTGTCAAACTCAAGAAGATGAAGTCATCTCATTTATCTGGGAACATATCATCACAAGATTTAGTTGCCCCTACCTGATTCAAATAAATAACGGACCCCAGTTCCCTGGAGAGCTAGTAGTAGTATTCCTCAACAAATTTAGCTTTATACTTTTACTATCAAATCCATACTACCTCCAAGGTAATGGGCATGCCAAAATCATGAAAAAAGCATAGTAGATAGACTCAAAAGATACTCAAGTTAGAAAATAATGGGAATTGGATAAGGGAACTACCAAATGTCTTATGGGATCACCTTTCCTACTTGCTTATGGGATGGAGGCCATCATTCAAAAAAAATATTACTATCCCTCCAAAGATCATAATTTGACTGATGAGGAAAATGAGTTCGAATTAGCATGTAACATGAACTTGATTGATGAAATACGAGTTTGAGTTGTTGCCAACTTGGACCGATATCATCGTTTGATAGACAATTCATACAACAGGAGGGTTCCGAGTCGTGTGTTTGAAATCAACGACTTAGTACTCCAAAAAATCCCCAAAAACATAAATGAGTTACACGTTGGGAAGCTCACAGAGAACTGGGAAGGTCCATTTCTAGTAGTGGGACGAGTTGGTCTTGGATCTTATTACTCTTGACAAAGGATGGCATCAATATACCGAGCCCTTGGAATACTAGGAGGCTAAAGAATTACTATCTCTAACTACCTATTTTTCCAAACATAGGATACATTTACTATTGTTCTTTACCTTTAAAAAGTGAGATTCAAATCTCCAGCAGTATGAACATTCTTCTTTCATCAATGAAAACTTTTTTAATTTTTTTTACACATCACTATCCACTATTATCTACATACATATCTACATATACATGTCTACTCAATCTCAAATAGTTAAAATGAACGGTAAAACTAATTTTAACATATTTCAACTCTATAATTGTGGAAATACAGTCAAATTTAAACATGGGATTCTCTGGGGTTTACACTAGACGAACTCCCCCATCTTCCAGGGCTCGAGCTGATAAATATTCTTCCATTCTCGCAATAACTATCTCTTAACCTAGTTCTGCCTGTTCCTTCGTAATGGGGCCAATATAGGTTTCCATATGATTTAAATAGTTATTATGATCTATGTCAACTTTACAGATACAACCCTTCAGCATCAAATAATCAAGCAGCATATCCCTTTCCTCCTCGATCCTTTTCACTTCCCCCACAAAATATGCTATGACTACTGTTATCTCCCTCGTATGCACCTCCCCCATAACAAGTCTATAACTGTTTGGCACAGCTAGTTCTACAAACTTCCTATGTATATGCTGATAATATTTATCCATCTTTGCATAGTAAATATTTTCTAGCTCCAAACTTCCCTCCAAATCTGCTATGAGGACCTTCAAATTCTTTATCGTATCCACCAATTTACCCATTTCAACCTGGTTTGTTACTTTATATTCAATTTAACTTCTGTACATCACTTTTTGACAGCAGCAACTCCGCCTCCTTTTTCTTTATAACTTCATTCAAGTTCTTTTCAATAATTGAAGCATTACTCAAAAGTTCCTCACTATCTCTAAACCACACATTTGACTTCCTTACAGCAGCTCGAACAAATACCAAATCAATCTCTAAACTTTTTGATATGATCTTGAGCATATCCAACATCGTTATGTTTCTTATTTAATCTCTCCACCAATTCATTCCAACTACCCCGAGTAGTTAACAATTCGGCCTCCAAATTCGTTACTTATTCAACGAGCTTATTTATATAACTCTGAGCACTTACAATATTATCCTCCCTATTCTTTAAAAGGTTGTTCAACTTATCAACATTATCTTCAACTCCCCCCAACTCAATTCCCTTTCCCTTCATCTACTCGGTAAGGTCCCTCACCAAAACTTGTGACTGGGTCAGTTTGAGCTCCATTTTCATGTTTAGCTCCACCGTATTTTCTAACGCCGTACGTGTATTGGTCAAATCGAGTGCAAGGTTCCCATTACTTTTTGTACAAGTTTTTAACGGATTTTTCACAGTTTCAAGCTCGACCTGCATAACAGTTCAAAATCTCATTACAAAATTTGGGAAATATCCAATATATACCTCTTACAAAAAAAATAGTTCACACACAACAGTTTACATAAATGTTAATTCCAAAACATATAGTCTCAGGTCATATATATATATCATCAACACACTAGCATGAGCTTATACTTCTTTAGCTTTCAAGCTATGCAGATTTCTCTCTCCAGTGGCCAGACGCCCTACAATCTTGGGATCTAGATAAATACATCAACCTTCTAACATTTTAAGGTATGCCTCTTTTAACCTTCTCTCACTGTCTATTTTAGCTTCTAGAAAGAGGATCAATTTCATTAGGTCTTTGGTTGCTTATGGCATATTTTTTCTAATACCGGGAGGGAGCAAAGGTAAAGTTTTTAAGTACCCACTCCTATCTTTCCTAACTACCTCATCCTTCTCAATTTTATCTTTAACCTACCCTAAGCGAGCAGTACACAAATTTTTCTAATGCCCTTCATTCAGTTCTTTATATTTCATGACCTACTTCTCAGTATGACCAGTCATAAGAGCTGTTGTATATGAAGTGTTTTTCTCCTTAACGAGCTCTTTCTTTAAAACCTCAATTGTGACGTGCAGTTCGTTAAGTTCATACGCATAATAATTCTTTAGGTCAAAAGACTCAAAACAATATATACCAGTTTAAAAAAAAACAATACTTAAAAGTGAATATCCAAGAGATTTCCTTCCACATAAATTGAAGTTTTCTAAATATCCCACAGGTATATCTCAAACTACCTTCTTATGCCCCCTCACTCCTTAGATTTCACCATGAGTGGTAGGGAAGACATTTTCTACACCTGATATAAACTCTAGAGGTGGTGTCCTCCCAGCATCAGCATCCTCTTCTTCATATGGCCCTATGATATTGGCAGATCGTCCCTCTATAATAGCCAATACATCTGCATAAGCATAACCATCATTCTGGAGCAGTTGGGCCAGATTGTCCTAAGCAACAATCACCTTATTGATATGTTGAGTGGACTCAATCCCAACCTTGTCTACTATTTCCTGGACGGAAGCTCTTAAATTCACAAGCTCCTCGATCAATTGCGCCTTCGCCTCTGCCAACTTGGCTCGCTCACTTTCTACCTCTTTCTCGAGCTCTATAGTTCACTTCTTAAGCTCTGCCGTCCGATCCCACGCCAACTTATTCCCATCACCAAAATCGAGGGAGAGACCTTTTAGAACATAAGAAACCTATATAGGACATTACAAACATCAAGTTTGAGAATGTCAAATAATTAATAATAGTTTGAGAGCCACGACTTAACCTACACAACTCAAGATTCATCAAAGACTTTATCTCGTCAGCATCCTCTAGAGTAACAGCCCTGAACTTATTTTCCAGAACGAGTAGATCATCCTCAAAGCTCAGTACCAAGACATCATCCTTTAGCTCATTTACAATGGGAGGAGGTGAGGGGCTATCATCCAGCTTTTTCTTTTTTGAGCCACACTCGCGACGTCCTTACCATCTGCAGTCCTTGAGGTCAAACCAGAAGTTTTCACATTTCTCTTCTTTGAGGCTTTTCAGCTGGTGTTTCCCCAATTAGCCCCTGCAACCCATGGCTTTACGGATGGTAGTGGAACTCTAATAAAGCAATGCCCACTAGTGTGTCTATCCCAACTGGAACCACCCCATAAGAAGAGCGGACACCTGTCATTTTCCTTTAAGCATGAGATTTCTAACCCTTAAGAGATTTACTATATACTCTCTTACTTTTGCTTATCTTAAGATCCCCTAAAATGGCTTCAAGCTCGGACCCCTCTTGAGCTACTACGTCAATCAAGCATTCTTCTTTCTTAACAGAAGAACAAGGATCTCCATATAGAATAATATATTGTCAAACAGAGAACCATAAACATATACTGGTCAAAGTTAGTAAGATCTACTTATATTTTTTAAATGATTTATGTGTAAGAGCTAGGGTGTCTCCCCTTCAGCTAGCTAAAGACACTCGCCTCTCGCCCACACCAAATTATCATTCCACACATTTATAGCTGAATTTAAGTCAAAAAATTAGGGTTGAGCATAGATAGAAGTAAAGTAGCACCGAAGTATTTCACATTATAATACTTCAACACATCTAACGAAGTTAATCTTCTCTGTTTCCACTCACTGGCCCACTTCCAATTTAAGGTCTAACATACACAGATCACCTCATATATGTTACCATTCAACTGAGCAAGACACGCATCGATCCCATTCAAGATACCTTTAGCAAATTTGGTTAAAATAACTACAAACCCATAGTTGAATTGGGAAAGATAACATAAAAACCCTCCCCCAGATCAACTGACTTGTCCCCATTGAAGTATTTAAAGGAAATTGACTCAGGAATCTCCCTATGAGCTTTCTCAAACTACAAATCAGGCAGCAAGAAAAAAATACTATTCCCCTTCCCATAAAAATACTCCTTAAATGATCTCTTACTATACTCCATCACGCATTCCTAAATACCCTTTATACTAGTTTTACATTTACAAAACTCCCTCAAAATATCTGAACGTACTTGATAACGATAAAGGTTACCTGGAAAACTAGGAAACTTGACCAGATCCTTAGCATCACCCCCACTCTTTAATTTTCCTTCCTCTCCCACAATAGACAAAACTATAGTATCAGTGGATCTAACACTTTTATCTTTGACCCCAATAGAGGTTGTACCCTCAAAACCTACATTCTCCTCAGCAATCCAGCGACCTGAGGTCGAAGGATCCGTCTCAAACAAAGAGGAGAACACATAAGGAAATTTATTTATTAATTCTTTTGACACCAACATAGAGGGCCAGGTATTTCAGTTAATTGATGTATTTTTCCCTGATTCTTGTTTTTTCAATAAATAAATAACAAAACATATATAATGTACGTATATAAAATTATTTGTATATGTTTCTCTGGTACTTAACTTTATAACAAGTAAAAAAAGCATTTAAACACACACTTTATCTTCAATACATCAAGTGATAGGACTTTCCCAATATATACCCCATTCAAAATTGAAAACCCAAATAAGGGAAATCATCAAAACTCATATCAAAGTAATTTTCACAAAACCCTCAAGAAATCAAAGCAAATACTACTAATCAATGGCCAAGGATGAATCCGGTCTAAAACACGCTTCCTCCTTCATAGTAATCTTCAGTTACATAGAATCTTGGTCCTCAATAAAGATAACAACGTCTTCCTTCTGCCAAGGATGGAAAATCTCTAGAATTTCCTCACTCAAAACTCTGCAATCGCAAATTTCTTTTTTTTTCTCTCTCTAGATTTTTGTGTTTCTATTTGCTGCAAATGTTTGGAAGAATGGTGGGGAGGGCAATTTATATCAATTTTATATAATTGCTGGTAGTTATTAGAGCTCGTGAAAGTTGCCCTTAGTTTTCCAACTAAGGCATCTTTTCCACTACCTCTGTCAATCTACTCATGCATTTTGGGATGAGACACTATTTCATCATTACCACCACGCCTAGCATTAAATGCATCTATCTCTCTCCTACTACCCCTCCTCTCAGAACTCTTCACATCTCTCATAATAAAAATCCTTGTACCTGCAATCAACCTACCAATTCTAATCATTTTTCTCGAGCTACTGCTATCAGAACTCTCTATCACACAATCCAACTCTCTTTGACAATACTACCAAAAAAAGCACACATTCAAATTTAAAATATTCAAACAGATTCCACATTAATCAGGAAAAAAAATACAAAATCAAAATAGCAAATACTATTTCTTTATAAACAACTTTACATTCATTTGACCTGACAGAAAAGCAAACTCTAAAAAATAATTGCGTCTTAAACATCCCAAATGACCTACTGCACGATATCTGATCACCTCACCACCAGTAAGCATCTTATCCTCATCAGCAATCTCATCCAAAGCGGTATCTTTTATAGCAATCTTTCGAGCTTCAGAGTAAATAATCATATCACAAAACATATCACACCAGAAATGTCAGTCTAGCTCGATATCTTGCTCCCTTGTATTCAACCCTTCAAGCTACAATACATATATAGGTAGCTCGGCATCATACCCGAGATGCTTGAATAGTTGTTCACGAATTTCTGTTACAGTTGTTGACAAACACCATTCTGCTTTCAATAATGGGTTCTAATGGTGGGAGAGGACATGCTTCGTACCTCGTATTAAGCAATTCGATCACTTGGAAAAAGAGAAGGATTCGTTTAGAACTTTCCTTTGGAAGGATTGAATAAAAGGGAAATCAGAACGGATACCTTTAGAACCCATTGTTGACGACGCATTGCCTCCCACAATTGCTTCATCAGAACTCATGGTAGACGATGTTCTCCTCATAAATGCTCCTTCAAAAACCATAGATGATGTCTCTCTCGCAAATACTCATTAAGAAACCATATGCGATGATGCTCCTATTTTAACTGCACCTTCTGCACCCGTAGGTAAGTGTGTACAACTGCAATGTCTTCCTTTTTAATTTGTCAATCATTTTTTAATTATCTATCACAATTTTGATATATCTTGTTATTTGTTGTATTTCTCAATAAAGTTCTTTTATCAGTCCGTAGCTTATACCGAGAATACCTATGACATCAATAGAAGTTTAGTCGTAGGTTATATATTTTATAACCGGAATGTATTTAAGAACCATATAGGAACTTATGTTATTGGACATAAATTCAACATCATGCATGTAGGGGCCTACCCCTCGACCTTACCTAAATTGAGTTGTCTCCAGTTCGAACTACCTCTATGTCAGACCAAAACATTCTCCACATGGCCTCTCCAGTCAATATTGCCACCTACTCCACAAACTGATGAAAAACGTGGGTCGGGCTCAAATAGAAAATCCTGAACAAGTCAAAACACTTATCTCTCATGAACTCAGTAGTTACTCAGTCAACCGCCACTAACCATATTGTTCAGAGAATGTGCTTCAGTACGATGAAGAACTGCAGAAAAGGCCTATATAAAGAAAAAGTTCCAAAAGAGACAAGGACCAAAAAATTACATGATAAATCACAAAGAAAACTAAATTTTTTAGATTATCAAAACTTTAAACTTCTTATTCACAAGATCAAGCATTTCTAAGTCTAGAGATCACTTATAATAAGATTTCAACCTCAAACAATAAATATCACTATTACAAAAATCATCAACCCGAGGTCGTGGTTTTTTACCTATTCATAGGTTTTCCACACTAAACACCTGTGTCCTTTCATGCTTTTCATTAGATTTTGAAACAGATACATTGGTATAAGAGCTAATTCTAGACCACTTCGAGCTTATAGAATTAGGCCATTGCATTTAGCGCCGTCTATGGGAAAGAAATCATTTCCGCGATATCCTAAGACATTCATTCACTTTACTATAAATTCTAATCGTGGTCACATCTAGGCGACCAGCAACCAGAATTCAGCTCGATCTTTCAGTTGACCCAGAATAACTAATAAAGCTATGGGCAAATCTCAATACTGAGAAGGAGAAAGGCAACGAGCTCGAACGGCAATTAACTCTCGATCGAGAGCTCTGCGAGAAGGAGCTCAATGCCGAACGACAAGCCCGTTTGACAGTGCTCAAGCGATATGAAGATCAAATGACAACAATACACGCTGTCTTACAGGCTTTGCGGTATATTCAACAGGTTCTTCCAGCATGAGATTGCGATCAGGTGCCAAAAACTATTTGGGTTTTAGCGCGGGAAATATTGGGACCTCAAGGAGCCAAAAGCAAAGCCATTTCTAGAAATATTTAGAATGAACCTCAACCTTACATTCATTTGGGTGGTGAAGTTATGTTTGAAGTCAACCGAGGTAACTGATGTTCTATACGTCAAGAGGAAGAACAACAACCTCAACCTCAAGTTCTAGCACAAGATCGTTTGAGTGAAGGTAACAGTACTCACAATCCGCAACCTCCTTGTTAAATCACTCAACCGACACGTCATTATGTCATACAAGAGCATTTGGACCAGCTCATTAAAGAGTTGGCCGAAACACAAGCTCTGGGCACTACCGACGACCTTACCAAGTTACAAGGAAGTCCGATTGCCAAAGAACTATTTGATATGGAGATACCAAAAGGTTTCCATACTCTTAAAAATTACAAGTACAAGGGTACCGATCCAAAGGATAATATTCAACAATATCGTGATTCATTGGGGTTGTACTCCAATCTCAACCACATTCCCTGCCGTCAGTTCACCACAAGTTTGTAGGAGGAACAACTCCAATGGTTTTACTCTCACCTAAAGACTCCATATACACATTCGACCAACTACATAAGCAATTCATCAAGACATATGCTCACAACAGACATAAAGAAGAAAATTTATATTCTCATATCAGTCTCAAACAGTCACACGAAGAGAAGCATGAGGCTATTATAAAGAAGTTTTTAGACCTTGTACGTAAAGTAGACAATCTCAATCATTAAATAGTTGTTACTACTTTTACCAATGTACTCTAGCTCGACTACAAAGCCAAAGAGCACCTCTTCCTCAATAAACCTGCAACCTTGGAGGATATGATCACCAAAGTTAATAGTTACGTCGACCTATAAAGGTTGATGTCCGAAAGGCATAAATCTACTAAATCTATCCTTACCACAAAAGGCCTACCTACAGATCGAAACACTAAATTGAAGGAGGATCAGGGTGACCAAAGCACGTTAAGGTAAACACCAGCAACCCTCAGAAAGGAAGTTCACAAGCCAAACAAGTCTTCCCAAAGATGAATAATTAAATCTCCACAATTTTTCCAATCCTCTCAACGGATAAGCTTTATCGTCTCTCCCAACCATTAGAACCAATCGAGAACTGGCCGTACAACATGCATCATAAAGTAAACCATCATTCTACTGATAGTTTCTATGCTTTACAGAGGTTTCTAAAATACATTTTCAAGGAGGGACGGATGTTCGAATATATTGTCGACCTAGAATCGTACAAGGATGGCAGCTATAAGAAGCAGCTTGAAGTTGTCCAGGTCGAAGACCAAGCTGAGGAGAAGCATCTCTACCATATGTGTCACAGTAATATGATCGAGATCAATCAGATCACCAACTCCAATAGATTCCAACGCAGGAGACTGTCCGAATGCCGCGATCTCACACCTCAAGATAAAAAAACTAAACTTCTTCCTGAGTCGAGCAATCGCCAGCTCGGGATATCATTCAAAGATTGCGATACTGGCCATGTCAAGTTTCCATATCATGATGTATTAGTCATAATGATCATGATGAAGAAGTTTGTCATGTACACAATGATGATTGATACTTGTAGCAATATTGAGATTTTCTTTCATAGCACTATTGACCAAATGGGTTTGGCCGAGAAAGTCATTCAAAGCGACACCGATATCAGTGGGTTCAATGGTTTGAAAGAAGAGCGAGTAGGGAAGATCATCTTACCTATTACCGCAGGACCAACCACAATCAATATCATCTTCTACGTGATCAGCGCCAAATCATGCTATCTCGGGATTATGGGCCATTGCTAGATTCATAACATGGAAGCAATTTCTTCCACCTATCATCAAGCACTCTGCTTCAAACATAACGGCGGTATTTATGAGATCAGCGATAGTCAAAAGCTTTCTCGAGCTTGCAAAAATACCATCTCTACCATTCTAGATACCTCAGACAGGTATGCTGCATAGCAATTATTGAAAAGTCGATCACCACGATGATCAGTCTTCCATGGAGGATCCCACTAAATACATTAACATTGATGGACCTAGTAGAGGTACTTCCATCGGCATTAAGCTGGTTCAACACGAAAATGATGCTCTCATTCAGTTCTTATGACTAAATCGAGACATTTTTGCGTGGTCTTTCAAAGAGATGCTTGGGGCCGATCCGGCCAAGGCATGTCACAAATTGGCCATCAACATCAATGCCACTGTGGTCAAACAAAAATAGCGATGACTATTCCCATGACTTCGAGATAAAGTTAACATAAATATCGAGAAATTGATCAAAGTGGGATTCATTCGAGAAGCCAAATATACATATTGGATATCTAACATTATCGTTATCCCAAAGAAGAAAGGAAAAGTCTGAGTTTGTATAGATTTTACCGATCTAAACAAACATACTCCAAAGGACAGTTTTCCTCATCCCAACATTCATCAAATCCTTGATTCTACAGTAGCTCATGAACTTTTATCTATGATGGACGCTACTTCTAGATAAAATCATATTCCACTCTTGGATGAAGATCAAGAAAAACCCACTTTCATCACTGAAAGAGGACTTTATTACTACAAAGTCATGCCCTTCGGACTCAGGAACGCAGGTGCAACTTTTCAACGGTTTATGACTACTATGTCCAAAGCACATCTTGGGAAAGTCGTGGAAGTCTACATTGATGATCTCTTGTACAAAAGTATACAGTCCATCAACCACATCTCAGATCTCAGCACAATATTCTACCTTCTTCGATCTTACAGGATGCGTCTTAATCCTGATAAGTGTCAATTCAGAGTATATTCAGGTCGATTTCTAGGCCACCTCATTAGCAAGAAGGTGATTGAGGCCGATCTAGATCAGATTCAGGCACTCATCAACATGTCATCTCCAAAAATGATGAAAGACGTTTAAAAACTTGCCGGCAAAATTACGGCTATTAACCGTTTTGTTTTGAAATCTTTAAACCGTTGTCGTTGACTGTTCCTATTACTCTGCGGTTGTATCGAAAAAGAAAAAGTTCAACCAAATGCAGAGGTTCAATGGACATCTGAATGTGAAGTAGCTTTTCAGGATTTTAAAACCTATTTGGGGAAATCTCCCATCATGAGCACCCTAATAGATAATGAGGAACTGATTATCTACCTAGCAGTTACTAATATTTTACTCATCTCGGCTCTTATTCGACTTGAAGGAAAAATTAAGAAACTAGCCTACTTCATTAGCAAAACCCTCACTCCAGTGGAAACGAGGTACTCTAAAATCGATAAACTTCTTCTGACTCTTGTTTATACTTCATAGAAACTCAAGCACTACTTCAAAGCTCATTCAGTTACAATCCTGATGAGCTACCCACTTCGGGAGGTTCTGCCCAAGAAAGAAAAATCAAGAAGAGTGCAATAGTGGTTAGTCAGTTTGGGAGAACATGATATAAAGTTTGAGCAACGTCATTCTAAAAAGGGTCAGGCCTTTGCTGATTTTCTCATAGATTTTCTAGTAGAGGATCCCGAGTGAGAAGAGCACGATCTTAACCTTGCAGAGAAAATTATAGAAGATCCACCCCCCAAAGCATTTGACGAACGAGTTGAATGGATTACAAAAAAAGGGTGGAGACTTCTTACAAATAGATCAGCAAGACCTACAGGGTCAGGAATTGGAATCGTATTGATTTCCCTTTCCAATGATAGAATTGAGAAATCAATCTGCTTGGATTTTGAGGCCTCAAATAATGTTACCGAGTACAAAGCTCTCATTCATGGACTCAATCTCGCTCTTGAGCTCGGCGTCCCAAAACTCTCAGTTTACACAGATTCATTAGTCATCGTCCACCATTACTCTGAGCAATACAAGACGAATGGAAACATGATTGAATATGTAGCCCTTGTTGTAGATAGGATGAGCAAGTTTGTGCAAGCAACTCTTGATTATCTTCCTTGAGGTGAAAATAGACACGCCCATTCTTTGGCGTATCTAGCCGAGGTCTTAGGCATAAAAGCTTGATATCTTTAGATCGAAGTGATTTCAACCCCCAGCGTTGATCACATATTTTATGTATGATTAACACTGGGGGAGATAAAGGGGGAGATGACGATAAGCGAAAGCCTTTCTTAGTTTATCTCGGTATCAACAACAAATACGAAGGTCCACTTCCAGAAGATCCGAAAGAGCGACGACAGCTGATAGACAACTAAAAGTGCTACACTAATCAAAACGATACTTTATACCGCCATTCAGTCATGGGGCTTTACCTCAAATGCCTCACCAAACAGAAAGCAGACGAGATACTCCACAATTTACATGAAGGGACTTGTGGCTCCCATACCGCAGGTCGATCACTGGCAAACTGAGCCATTACATAAGGAGTATTTTGGCCTGGTATGCGCAAGCAAGTAGAAGAGTACTAACACAAATGTAACGCATGTCAACGACATGAACAGATGATATGTGCCTCTACACTTGAACTCCATGCAAACAAGGTATCTTGGCCATTCAAACGATGGGCACTCAATCTTGTTGGAGAATTTCCTAATTCTCTAGGTAACCACCACCACCTACTCGTAGCTACTGATTATTTTGCAAAATGGGTAGAAGCAGTTCTACTCTGTCGAACCAGAGAAGAAGAGGTCATCTCTTTTATCAGGAGACACGTCATAACTTGGTTTTGATGCCCCCACCTAATTCATACCGATAATGGGCCCCATTTTATTAGAGAAAAAATCATAGCTTTCCTCAATTAAGACAACATCATCCACTCACCATCCAATATCTACTATCCTCAAGGTAATGGCCAAGCCAAAATCATCAACAAAACCATCGTGGATAGACTCAAGAAAAGGCTACACTCTTAGAAAAAAGGAAATTGGGTTTGGGAAGTTCCTCGTGTCTTATGGGCATATCGTACCACTCTACGATAGTTGACAGACTGTTCTCCATTCCTCCTTGCTTATAGCACCGAGGCTGTCAATCCCTCCGAATACCATCATTCAGTCAAAGATCAGGAGCTCACTGACAAAGAAAATGAGTTCAAATTAGCTTGCAATCTCAATTGGATCGATGTGACCAGTGAATTCGCCATCGCAAACCTAGGTCGATATCACCACATGCTGGCCAATTCGTACAATAAACGAGTAAGAAGTCGTATCTTCCAAATTTATGATCTCGTTCACAAAGAAATACCTCAACACCACAAAAAACCTCATGCTGGGAAACTAGTAAACATTTGGGAGGGTCCATTCCTTATCACAGGACTCTTAGGCCTGGGATCATATTACCTCATGAGAGAAGAGGGAATCTTCATTTCAAGACCTTGGAACATTAGGTGACTAAAACGGTACTATCCTTAAGTCCCTCACTACTCCATTTCAGTTTCTCATTTTTTCCATTCCAAAAGTAAGATTTTCATCTCTATCCAATGTACATCATTTTCAATTCAATGAAACTTTCAAGTTTTTCTCCCATACATCTCTCTACTTTGTAAGTAATACATAGATTAAAGCATAGATAATACTAGCTTTCAATCGACCTCTATACCAGTTAAATCAAGGATAATATTTGGTTTGGTAGACTCTACTAAATCTCTTCGATTAAAACTAAGGTAATACTTGTTTTACATCAAAGTCTCTACCAGACATAAGATAAAGCAAGGGTAAAACTAGCTTTCATCTACCTCAATATGGGTGCGACATCATACCAGTTAAATCAAGGATAACACTTGGTTTGGCTGACTCTACTAAATCTTTGTGATTAAAACTAAGGTAATACTTGTTTTACATCAAAGACTCTCCCAGACATAAGATAAAGCAAGGGTAAAACTAGCTTTCATCTACCTCAATATAGCTGCGACATCATGCCAGTTAAATCAAGGATAACACTTGGCTTAGTTGACTCTACTAAATCTTTGTGATTAAAACTAAGGTATTACTTGTTTTACATTAAAGACTCTACCAAACATAAGATAAAGTAAAGGTAAAAATAGCTTTCATCTACCTCAATATGGCTGCAACATCATACCAGTTAAATCAAGGATAACACTTAGATTGGCTGACTCTACTAAATATCTGCGATTAAAAAAATGAAAACACTTGTTTTATATCAAAGACTTTAACAAACAAAAGATAAAGCAAAGGTAATACTAGCTTTCATCTCTCAACATGTTTGTAACAACTATTTTTTATTTTTGGTTATATAAACAATATCTACAATGGATTCTTTTCTGCTGTTGGGATGTCAACTACGCTTTCCCCTGTAACAGGAGGTCGATCGGCCATAAATTTATGAGCCCGAGCAGTCACTATAATCCTGCATGCTTTATCAATTCAGCAGGTCGATGGTCTAAATCCATTTCCATAGATTTCATACAATTTCCTCGATCTATATTAGCTTTGCAAATATATCCCTAGTCTGACAGACTGTTGAACAACGTATTTCTTTCTGACTCAAACCTTTTAACCTCCTTTATAAAATAGGCAATTACTGCCCTCAACAGCCCTAAATGCGATGCCTCGGCTACAACCGACCTTAAAAAATTTGTTTTCGCCTTATTAAGGCATTCCTCCAACCTCGTATACCGTTCATTTAGCCATAATATTTCCCTGTCTACTTTATCTGTGAAAGCAATGTTTTCTTTCGATTTGTTGACAACTTTAGTTGATTATGCTCGATTAAGCTCTTCCAAATCCGTAACCTGAGCACGAAATGACTCGATTTCCCTATTAAGTTCTTCTACGTCTAAAATTTTCCTTAACATTTCATATTTCTCTTGTATCAAAATCTCCTTACCTCTGATAACCCACTCTAATCCTTTTTCCCTTATTAGAGTAGCATCCAACTTCTGTTGGCACTCCCTTAACTTCTCATTTCCTTTTTGCACATGACCTTGAATTTAAGCCACATCTTCCTCTAGCTCTTTTATTTGAGCTAACAGACTAACAACATCACCATGAATAAGGGAAACCTTGGCATCATCTCTACTATTTCTCGAACACTCCCCAGCCTCGGCATTTCTGACATGTGAATTGGCCAGCACCGGTTCAGTATTTAATTGCACCACTCATTCGTTTAACTCATCACACTTACATTATACTGTCTAAAATTCAAAAATCTTTGGCAGGTAAAGCTATAGACAATTGTTCAACTACAACTTCGGACGCAAATAGATCGTCTCGAGCTCTCTTCAGCTCATTATCTTGATCAACCAATTTCTTCTTCAATTACTCCAGCTCGCTCCTACTTTTTACTAGATTAGTTCAAATTTGCTCATGATTGTTCATTTGCTTGTTCATATCCTTTTTTTCAAACTGGCCACCGACCGATTTAAACCTTCCTCAGAGTTTTCTAGCACTTGTATGTGGTAATAGACCATGTCAGCCTCCTTACTCTTTACCATCAACACATCATTTTGGCTTTTGAGTTTTACTCCCTGTTCTTTTAACTCAACGAGCTCTTTTTGCTCTTTTTTTAATTTTGGCATCCTTCTCATCGATCTGCCGAGCTAGGTCGATAGCAGTTTGTGTTGCCTTAACAAACTTAAAGTACACCTTTACATGTTGATCTTCTCTGTCATCATTCACTTCCCTCATCCCATCAAACTCCTCTATAAATTCTTGGTTACATTGGCGAGCATCATCTTCGCACAAGTGAGCTTATTGCAATTCGACCTTTACATTACAAATACATTATATCAAGTTCGATTCAGAATACTCAGTCATCACATATGACTTATTTCTAACAAGATATATATTTTTGTATAAGACTACTTCTAAACTTAAGGTCGAAGTACAATCTCAGATGGATGTTCCATAACATATACTCCCAAATCTAATGTACACATTCTATATTTTTTTATTAATACTTTGGCATTTCCTGTGTGTCATTTCAGTGCCATTGCCACTAATCCGATAACAGGTTTTTTGTTCATCTCTATACTCGATTTATTACTTTGTGGCTCTATACTAATAAAGCATACAAATTAAATATTTCTTCCTCTATTCTAACCTGCAGCTCCAGTTGTGAAGACAAAAGGGACGCTGAGGCGTCTCTCTCCTTAGCAAGCTCTGCCTTTAAATCTTTTATTCTAAGGCGTATGTCTTTAAGTTCCTACAGCAAGGTTTACAAAAGCAACTTAGCCTACATAATTCTATCCAACAAAAAAATTATATCCAATCAGTTTACAAACATCCCCAAATATTGATACAATCACAAAACCATCATACCACTCTACCTTCTCATTTTTACCTTCTGGACGCTCGTTGTCATCCCCTTGGTTGTCTCTCACCGTCTAAGGAGATACACCATCTAACCCATCCACAACGCCAACAGCAACATCTTCAATCTTTGCATCTTCCTTCTCCTCTACGTAGGTGTCGGCCCTAATGGCATCCAACTCTTTTAAAAGAATGGCGGTGATACAGACATACGTTTGTTGGTGCAATAAAAAATATGTTATTCATCTCTCTCAAACCACCCGAAACCCAAATTGGGACTTTTGTGTATGTCACCATGGTCAAAATGGTTGTAGCTTATGGTTGTAGATTGATGAAGTCAAGTTTTGTGTATGTGATGATATTGGCAAAATCGATAAGGCTGAGTAATATGGAGGTAGGAAATTCTACCATTGTCCAACAAATCATTGTCATTTTTGCATGAGGTTCAGAGAGGCTTCCTCTGTTGTACAGAGTGTGCCTTCCTTCATTGTTGCGATAGAAATAGAGATTATGGGCAACTTTTAACAAATGGATATGTACGGTAAATTTGACCATGAATGACGTTGTAAGTTTGTGTACTACTTGGCTCATCAGTTATCTATATGAATAATAAAGTTCTATTATGTCAGACTCAGCAGCTCTCTCACAAAAATCCATGAATAACACTTTGAAGACATACAAGTTATCAAAGTACTAAAGGTACAATGCAGACAAAGGAAACCACTGATAATTCAGAGCTGTTATTGGCATCTTCCAAGGTAGGGGTGGGGATTATCTTTAGAGATTGTGCTAGAGATGTCTTAGGCACTTACAGTAAATCAGTGGGCAACACAATGAACTACGCTAGCAGAAGTCCAAGAAATTCTAGAAGGACTTTAGCAAGTAGTTACGAGGGGATGGACTAGGCTATGGGTGGTTTCAGACTCATCCTCAGCAATTTAAGCTTTCAAACTTAACAAACAACCTTAGAAATTTTAGTATCTATGGAACACAATACAGCAGCAAGTACAACAACTACGATTTAGCTCAACTTGGATAGAGGCCAATTTTTTAGCAAATACTTTGGCCAGACGAGAGTCAGGTTCAACACATCCATTTGAAGAATGGCAAAATGGCAAGCCCCCTTTCCTACACAAGATTGAAGACCACTTCACTGAATACATCAGATTTAGGGGATACTAGTCCTCCATTTTATTTTATTTTATTTTTCCACTTGTGTATAGGAGGAAAGAGAAGTATATATCTATATCCTCTCATATATTCTTTAATTTTTCTTTACTTTGTGCTTCCTAGTCCATCTCCCTTTGTTGCTGACTAGGTCCTCCCCTTTTAAAGTCCTTTTCTTGTTCTAAATACAATCTAAACTCTTGCAAAAAAAATATATTATGTTTGTGCACTGTTTGCTTGAATAGTTATATTATGCAAAATACAGATGCATATTTAAAAGACAGCTAACAAGAAAGAAAAATCGTAGCGTATTGTTCTTCTAATATAAGAACAGCATCCTTATCCACCTTCATTTCTTTATATTCTTCTTCGTCGATATAGGCTTCCTCAATTTGACCCTAAACTTTTATATTTCTTGGAAAAGCTTTTTTGTCATCCATTCTTATTGCAGTTTAATTACCTACTTCATCGTTAGCATACTGTTTCATCTACCAGCTTTCGCCCCATGCTGGGAAATCTTCTTCATGTAGTGCCTCTGGTTCTTCTTGATGTAATGAAGAAGACATGCTAAACTCGAAGCATGAAAATGTACTTCATTATGTATAGTTGTAATATAGGGAAGTAAAGTACATAAAAGTTAAGTATAGTTGGCAGTTGGTGGAGTAGAATTAATGGGCTCACTCTATGCCTTTTCAGGGGATGCTGAATTGATTAGATTACTCACTGTCAGCTAAATTAAGAGCATTAAACGTTACATACAAGTAAAAAATTAAGACTACAATTTGGCAAACTCTACATGAGTAGCAATATTCAAACTAATGACAAGGCTTGATATAACACAACGGAAGATGATAATTGTTCTAATTATTTTATCTCGCAAAATTCTCAGAAGAAAACATTACAAAATTTTAGACGACAACTGAAAACAAGTCTCCAATCGGACCCGCTAATCAATAACTCATTATTATTCTTCGTTGGACATATCAGAATTTGACTCAAACTCAGTTAGCGATCATACTCCACCAGTAACTTGTACATAGTGGTGGAACATCCTTATCACCTCACAGTAAAGCCTTTTAAAAGCAAGTCTAAGTTTCATAATAGAGCCTCTGGATATAGCTTTTGCTCTTTTCTTTGGTATAGGCAGACTATCGTCTACACAATCTAACCATTGTTTTTGCAAACTTTAGCTTATCCTCAAAACCTTCTTGCCAGATGTGTTTAGGCGTTCCTTGTGGGAAACCCCAATGAATTCTTGCCAGTGCTCTCTCCATTACATTTGTTTAGTCTATTGGCAATAATCATTTAATAGTGGCTTGTACACACGAACAAGATATATGCAAGTGAAGACATTGAAAATTCAATAAAAATGATTAAGTAAATTATTAAAGATAGTAAGGGGTCTAAGAACATATCACATAAAGATCAAGTTGTAAGGACCTACCCCTCGACCTTACCCAAATCGAGTTGTTTCCAAGTTCGAACTACCTCCATGTCAAACTCACGCATTCTCTACGTGACTTCAGTAGTCAACATTGCCACCTACTCTACGAACTTGTGAAGAACGTGGGTCAAGCTCAAACTGAAAAACTTGAACAAGTCAAAGATACCTATCTCTCACGAACTCAACAGTTACTCAGTCAACAGCCACTGACCACATTGTTCTGAGAGCGTGCTTCAGCACGATGAAGAACTGCGAAGAAGGCCTATATAATGATGAAGTTCCAAAAGAGACAAGGACTAGAAAAAATACATGAGAAATCACCAAGAAAACTACATTTTCTAGATTCTTAAAACTTCAAACCTCTTATTCATAAGATCAAGGATTTATAAGTCGAGAGATCACTTGTAATAAGGAATCAGCCTCAAGCAATAAAAGTTACTATTATAAAAACCCTCATCTCAAGGTCGTGGTTTTTTACCTATTCAGAGGTTTTCCACGCTAAATTACCTGTGCCATTTTTTGCTTATCAGATTTTAGTCACAGGTAAATTTGTGTAAGAGCTAATTCCAAGCCACTTCGAGCTCATGGAATTAGGCCATTACATTTGGCGTCATCTGTGGGAAAGAAATTATTTCCACGATATCCTAAGGCATACATTTACTCTACTACAAATTTCAATCATGGTCACTTCCAGACGACCAGTAACCAGAATCTAGCTCAGTCTTTAAGTTGAGCCGGAACAACTTACAAAGCTACAGGCGAATCTTAATACTGAAACAGAGAAACGCAATGAGCTCGAACGTCAATTAACTCTTGACCGAGAGCTCCGTGTGAAGGAGCTCGACGTCAAAAGACAAGCTCATTTAACAATGCTCAAATAACATAAAGACCAGATGACAACAATGCAGACTACCTTGCAAGCTTTACAAAATATTCAGTAGGCTCCTTCAACAAGAGATCACCATCAATTGCTAGAAACCTCCTGGGTTTTTACACGGAAAAGATTGGGACCTCGAGGAGCTACCTTGCAAGCTTTACAAAATATTCAGTAGGCTCCTTCAACAAGAGATCACCATCAATTGCTAGAAACCTCCTGGGTTTTTACACGGAAAAGATTGGGACCTCGAGGAGCTACCAGCAAAGCTATTTCCTAAAATATTTAGCACGAACCTCAACCTTCCATTCATTTGGGTGGTAAAGTTCAGTCTGTGATTAGCCGAGGAAACTGATATTCCATACGTCAAGAGGAAGAGCAACGATCTCAACCTCGAGTTCCAACACGAGATCGTTTAAGTGAAGGTACCGGTACTTACAATCCGTAACCTCCTCGTCAAGCCACTCAACCGACGCATCATTATGTCGCACAAGAGTATAGGGACCTAACCTCGATCGGATGGGAAGTTGGTTCTTGCAACGTTGATTCAATCCTCAATCTAAGGAGACAAGTAATTGGCCTAAAGTAAGATCTAACTACGTACAAATACTTGCGTAGAGGCCCGAATGTGACACTCTACGACCTCTGATGAGAATTTTTTAAGACAGATCATATTAATGAAGAGTAAATAACAAGGTTCGAATACAGAGTATCTAGGTGGTCGAAGGTAAAATGCTAGGGGTTGGAGATGATTTTTCTAACCTCTACATGGAGCTGAGTCACCAAGGGTGGGTCAGGTTTACATGATTACTGTCAGGAAATCCCAGTAATTTATGGGCGCCGGTCATGTCGGTACTGTCACTACAACATTTATTGATGATGTCTCTGAATGGCGCGGTGGTTGGACCTGTTACTATAGCTGTACGGGCCAATCAATACATCGTTTAATCTGATGTGATGATTTTTTGTCTTATCCTGCTTCGATCGTGTGATAGTAGGGTCGAAGGATTTCTGCTGTAGTACAATAGTTCATTCTTGCGGCTTTGTCTAATGTCGAAGCTTCGTCTTCGGGGAATCTCTGGGGAGCCTATTTTAGAGATTGAGTGGGCTTTGATACATTCGAGTAGGCTGTGAAGTAGGCTTCGACTGCTTGTCGAAGGCTACGAGTAGGCTACTACATTCGCCCCCTCACAGTGAAGGTCTCAAAGCCAAGTGGAGAGAGGTTTACTAAGAAAACTGTTTGGTATTGGGATTTGAGCAGGTTGACTGTTGGTTTCCGGGTAGGTAATAAAAGGAGTTTTTAAGAGATGTAGGTGGTTATAGGGTAATAAATGAAGTAAAGGCTTTAAAGATGGGTTATTGTATAGGGGTATTGTATCCTCTTCCATTTACAGTATTCTTATACTTCTTTCCTCTGATTCTGAGCATTTTAATGGATACCACGCCAAACACGCATTATCAGAAGAGGATGGGGTTTGCTCGTAACCGTCGTGTGGGGTGGAAGATGGTAGAGCTGCATATGAAGTTCTTTGGGCAGCATGATTTGAGTTGGGACATGCCCGAGTTTGTGGGGGTAGGACCTGAGGAGTTCTTCAATGGTGATTCTTATTCCTATCTGTGGGACCAGCTAAGGTTCTATTTTACGACCGCTGAGAGGCGCTATCTCTTTCTGATGGCTCTGGCCGACAGTCTTGTCTGTGTGGAGGAGATCATCGAGGAGCAAAACTCGGCTACTGAAGTTCGACCTTTTGTATTACTGTTTCTGACTGGTAGTGTAGACGAATGTTGATGATTACTTTTATAGGCGCGATGTATAATGATATGCTCTAAGGTAATGATGATCGAATGCTCAACACTGGAGGTATGCTCGACTAGGAGTCATCGGGAATGAGGTTTGAATGCATGTACCGATGAATCAGTTCCACCTGGGAAGCTGTAAAGTTTGTTTACTGACTTTTCGAGGTTGGGAATTGAAGGCCGCCATTAATTCGGTTAGGGAAGAGGGAAAGTTGTGGTGGGTTTGTAAGTATAAAAGGGGATGGGCTGGAAGAAATTTCTTCATCTGTCCTGCAACTTTCTCTTTATCTACTGCTTTGTTTGCTGATCAACATGGCTGAAACGTACCGGTTCAAGGGGATCAAACGGCGATGAGGGCCAGGAGAATCCAGGAGGCCTTGCTGGGCCTTCAACGGAGGTTTGGAATAGAGGAGGATATTGATGCTAAAATGCCAGACCTTTTTGAAGTGGAACCTGGGGCACCACTCTATGACATGCCCTTCGCGTACTGGTGGGGAATAGTGCAGATGATGGGGCCGTTTCCCGGCCACCGGCTATCTCTTCTCAAAGGCTTCGCGAAGGATATAGTAGACCAGGAGGATAAAAAATCAGCGGCCGTTGTTGAAGATAAGCAACCCATCAACAAATAGGGTTTCTTCTTGTATGCTTTCTAGTTATTGTTTTCCTATTTTCTTCCTCCTTTTCTGTTCTTTTTTTTGTATGAATCCTGTAATGCTGTCTGAGTTGCTAAATGAAAATGGTTTTTGATGATAACTTGCTTTGTCGAGCTCTGCGTACTAGTAATATAATTTGATTTGTAATTTGAGGTATTGAAGGGATAATACAGTTGTCGAAATGATTTGTTTGTGTTGGTCGAAGATAGAAATGACTTTGCCGAAATGAAAGGTAAACTGTGTTGAAGTAGAAAACTTTAGCTGTAAGCATGGGATCGTTGAATGGTCGAAGTTTGTGACTGTATTTGGTCGAAGAGTCTAAAATTTTGTGTTAAAGGATGTGTTGGATGTCGAAAGTCGATATATTAGATAAGTTTGCTTGAAGCTATCTGTTGCGGATTGTTCGAGATGTAAAATGGTCGAGTACTCGAGTTCAGGGATTGTGTCGTCGGTTATGCAGGATTTGACTGGACGATCTGATAGCCCAGACGGCTGGTCTGTCAGACTGGTACGGGCGCCTGGGGCAGTGTACAAAAAGTAATGATGATGTTTCTCTCGTATGACAGAAAAGGTTGTGATGTGACTGTTTGGAATTGGCTATTTAGCTTCGAGTGAGGGAGAAAAAGGTTAGAGAACTTTAGCTTTTATAGGCAATTAAAAGTGAGGGTGTTATTTGCACGTGAGAGGTACAAGGGTTATATTGGTTAAAACATATTGTAGCCGAAAAGTCGGGTAATGGGGTCGTGGTAATGATAGTGGTTAAAAAATTGAGGCGGTTTTGGCTTTCTTGAAAGATATATAAGAGGGAGAAGAACAAATACTGTATTGTTTTACTGTGAGAATCAAAGAGTGGAAAGGAGGGAACGTACACCATTTCACACTTGGGAGTTCTAATTGCACTTGCTGGTTTGGGTTTGCTGATTCGAGGGTAGTGTTGCTAACCACTGGTAAGTTACTTGATCTCTGCTGCTTATACTTTATTTTTCTTTTTTGAGAATGTAGGTAAGGCAATCTGTGTTTGGGGTTTTAGAGGCTATTCTCAAGGGTAAAGAAACTTGAAGGATTTTGGTTTTGGCCCATTTTGGGGTTTGGGGGGTTTTGGAGGGGGTACTGGGTCTGAGATTGAGGTTGTGATGAATATCTAGGGGTGAAATGGATGGGATAGGAGTGATAGGCACGGGATTGTCGAATTTTCCACTCTAATTGCGTGCCTCTTCTTCTGTAGGCTATAATGCGTAACCGTCGGGCTTTGAAACGGAGACTGATAGATGAGGAGTTTAAAGAATTCGAAGCTAGTATTTATGGTCGAGCCCCAATGGATAAGGGTAGTAATGTAGAAGTGTTAGATATAGTAACCGAGGCTCCGTTATCAATGGCTCTACTTGCTTAGGAGGTTCTAGTTTCGAGGTGTCGAAGAACGATAGTTACCGAAGATAGCGATGAAGAGGAAACAGTATGGGGGTGAGGGGTAATGTAAGGCCTTCTGGTGGTGGAGAGGGAGATAAGGTATAGAGTGAAGATAGTGGGGATTCGACTGAGTCGTATAGGGTCGAAGGTGTAGTTTCTGCTAAAGAGAGGACTAGGTTAGATTGGTTCGCCGCCAAATTAGAACTCTCGAAGGAAGGGGTGTATCTAAGTGTTGCAGGGGAGGGGTTGACCTTCAAATCGGATCCTGGGGAAGGGATTTTTGCTTATAGAGGCCAAATTCGATTGTGACTAGAGCTTCCTCTCCGAAAACTGGTAAAAGAAGTGCAGAATTTCTAGGGAGTGGCTCCGGTGCAGATGAACGGTAATTTTTATGAGATGATTCGGGTTGTAGAGGGGATGAATGTAAAACTGGCTAGTGAGGGTCGAAGTTTGATTAAGTGGTTTGGTATTATCACCTTTTACTCGAGGAAGGCTAGTCAGAACCCGGGGACCTATCACATCTAGTGTCACCCAGGAAAACCTTGGATTTTTTACCTGTGCTCGACAGGCCAAGGGTGGCATAAATATTTACTGATAGTAAGGGGTAACTATGAGAATATAGATAAAGATGACCCATATAAATTACATCATAGGGTATATAACGAAAGTAAGTTTACTGCCGAAGGGTTGTTGTTGATGTGTATCTGAGATAAGTAATAACTGTGTTCTTGTTTTAATTTGTAGGTCTGAAGAGTTTATCTTGGGATAATCCGGTAAATTATATTGATACGCTGCTCGAAGCTAGTAAAGACTAGGTAAATTCTGTGTTTGATAGTCTCAAAATCAAAAGGCAAAGGAGGAAAAAGGCGGATTCCCTGCTTTGAGACGTACCCTCTACACCAAAGTAACCAAAGAGAAAGAAAGATGAAGGTGTTTCAAAGGGCAAAAAGAGATGGGAGGGGAAGAGTTTCCAAGGAACTATCAATTTGTACTGAGATCGTGGAGGGGTTCGATGCCAGTATTTTCAGTACCTGAAGGTGCAGGAGATACGCTGAAGTTGAGGCCGAGGCCAGTAGCAGATCAAACTGAGAAGGGGAAAGGCCCGATAGTCCCTGAAGCTTTGAAGGTGTAGTAATCAATGGCTGGCGAACGCAAGAGGCAAAAGGTGTTGGGGGAGAATGATACACAGGAGGAAGATGAAGTGATGACGGAGGTTGAATGATAGGAGCAGACTGTGGCAAAGTAGGCTTCAATGGTCGAGCTCTGGGAAGATAACCCAGATGTGGCTTCGAAGGAGATAAAGAAACATATGTTTTAGGTAACTATATGCGGCTTGCTGTTGTGGTACTTTGAGATTTCTTAAAAATTCTTCGAGTTTCGAGTTGCACTGATTTCTTAAAAATTTTAGCAGACGGATGCTTGGGTGCAAACTTGCAGCAAGGCAATGAAGGCAGTGAAGGAAAAATTGAAGCAAGCAAAGGACAATCTGAATCTTTCTCGTAGGAAAGAGGCATCATTGGTGTCTAAAGTAAGGAAGTTAAAGCAGGATCTAGGGGTGCATACTGACTCTTATGACGAGAGGCTCGAGCTGGAACGGTCAAGGCTGGAATTAGAGTGGTCTGCGAAGCTTGTGGCATGTGAGAGGGAGAAAGCGGAGCAGAAGGTGACTTTCCAGCGGCAGTATGATGGCGAATACAAAACGAATGTTAAGTTGAAAAGCTTTATTGATGATAAGGGGTATGACCCGGAGACATTGGAACCTTATCATGTGTCTTCAGATCTTGTTGAAGGGGGTAATTTATAGATGAAGGGAGGATAGGCGAACATTGTTGAAGAAGCAGTTGGAATTATTAGGGGTGGGGCAGATACTTCGCTTCTTAGAGCTCCCATTGGTAGTACTGTTGGTGGTTTGGTCGTTGGAGGTTTGAATGAAGTTGTTGGGGGATCTGTAGAGCAGGAAGGTGTAACTGCGCCGATATGAGGTATATAAGGTTGGGATGACATGTCTTCTTCTTCTGATTATGATGTTGAGTTGTAATATTTTGAACGATGTTGTTGTTTTCTGTTGGTCTCTGAACTCGGTAGGTTGTTTGTGCTTTTGTTATTTGTTTGAACTTCTAAAGTTAATGTTGAACATATTGATGCGTATTTTCTGAACATACTGATTTTGAGCTTCTAATTTTATATCTGATTTGCTGATAGATTGTATAATCATGCTCTAACCTTGAATTATTTGAATTTGAATGCACATTTTATTGAGTTTATAGGGAGTTAACTCCATTCAGAGGGGGAGTTAGTTCTCACAACTTAGAATCGATCTTCAGTCAGAGGATACAAGCAACTGGCCTAAATAAGATCTATCTAAAGACTAATACTTGTGCTGAGGCTCTAATGTGACTCTCTACGACCTCTGATGAGGATTTTTAAGATAGATTGTATTATTAAAGAGTAAATGACAGGGTTCGAGTATAGGGTAGTCGATGGTAAAATGCAAGAGGCTAGAGATCATTCTTCCAACCCCTGCTTGGTTTCCCCTCTCCTCTATTTATAGAGACATAGGGAGCTGAGTCACCAAGTGTGGATCAGGATTACATGATTACACTGTCAAAAAATCCTGTCAAGTTATGGGTGCCAGTTTTGTCGGTACTATTACTACTGCATTTATTGGTGATGGCTCTGATCGACGCGGTGGTTGGACCTGTCACTGTAGATGCACGGGCCAATCAATGCGTTGTCTTATCTGATGATGTAGTTGTCTGTCTTGTCTTGCTTCGACCATGTGTTAATGAGGTCAAAGGATTTCTGTTGTAGGATGTGAATCCGTTCTTGAAGCTTTGTCTGGTAGGCTGGCTATCAGTCTTGTCATACTTCGACCATATGTAGATATGGTCGAAGGATGTCTGCTGTAATGCACTGATCTATCCCCGAAGCTTTGTCTGGTATCAAAGGTTTGTCTCTTGGGGATCTCAGGAGAGCCTATTTTAGGGATTGAGTGGGCTTCGATACATTCGAGTAGGCTATGAAGTGGGCTTCGGCCGTCTGTCGAAGGCTACGAGTAGGCTACTACACTTGTTTTGGACTTTTGATGATTGGTCTTTGAATTGTACTGCCACTGTTCCTCTGATGAATAATATGTTGAATGTGCTCTGCATTTGATAGAATTGTGGATAGTATTTTTGTATACGGTTGCTATTTGGAAATGTATAAATTGATCTGTTTGAGTAAAAATTTAATCTGTATGAATGACTGTAGTGTGATCAAAGCCTGGAGAGTGTCGATGATTGTATAGATCAAACTCTGAATGTTTTGCTAGACATCGAAGGCCGAAGCCACAGCGATGTTGAAATTTTGAAAAAAATTTAGGTCACCTCCAAGTATCAGTCAGGCCGAGGGGACGTGATACCTAGAGGAAATCTGAAAATTTACTATACTTCGAAGGCCTAAGCCACAGCGAAGCAATATCTAATAGCCTCCAATGCATTCCTGAGGGTCTGGTCTTTCGACCATCCTTGCCCCTCGAGTCTGCTCGAATGTTGGAAACTTGTGCAATTCATGGTCGTCCCCAAGTACCAGCCGGGGCGAGGGTGGACATGATAGCAGGGGTAAACCAAGAAAAGGACTGGACTTCGATAGTTTCAGAGACTGGACGAAGTATATTTGATCACCCCCAATGCATCCCCGAGGGTCTGGTCTTTCGACCATCCTTTCCCCTCGAGTTTGCTCGAAATTGGAGACTTGTGCAATTCAAGATTGCCCCCAAGTATCAGTCGGGGCGAGGATGGACGTGATACCTAGGATTAATCAAGAAAAGGACTGGACTTCGAAGGCCTAAGCCACAGGGAAGCAATATCTGATCACCCCCAATGCATCCCCGAGGGTCCGGCCTTTTGACCATTCTTGCTCCTCGAGTTTGCTTAAAGTTAGGAGCTTAAAAAAATCTCGAGGTTACCCTCAAGTATTAGTCGTGTCGAAGGTTGACATGACACCTTAGTTAAATCAAGAAATTCAAAATAATGCAGGAGATGAAGTAAGGGGTGAAAAAACTTGTTTATTGAATGTTCTAGATTACATTAGTTGTACATGGTTGGAGATATAGCCTGTTATAGGAAACCAGCTCCATTGTATTCCAGGGGTTTGGTAGAGGCTCTTCGTCTTCCGTCATTAAGTAATAAGAACCCATCATCCTTTCTTTGCATCGAATCTCTTCTTAAGACCATCGATGATGGTTTTGTTAATTGCTTCGACTTGGCCGTTGCCCTGGGGATAGTAAGGTGTGGAGGGTGAGAGGATGATATTGTGTTTTTTGAGGAAGTTTCGGACTTTGATGCCAATGAATTGGGGACCATTGTCACATCGAATCATTTGGAGATAGCCGAAGCGAGTGATGATGTTTTCCCATAAAAATTTGACAACTTCTTCTTCTCTGGTTTGGCATAAAGGTACCGCTTCGACCAATTTTGTGAAGTAATCGGTTGCGATGAGGATGTTTTCTCTACTACCCAAAGCCTTAGGGAAGGGTCCAATGAGATTGATGGCCTGTCTTTTAAATGGCCAGGAAGCGTGACTGAAGTGAAGGTCTTGGGAGGGGCTATGGAAGTCATGAGCGTGACACTGGCATTTGTCACAGTGTTATGCGTAGTCTGAAGCTTGTTTTTTCATACCGAGCTAAAATAATCTTTGGGTAACAGCTCGAAGGGCCATAGAATGACCAGCAGTATGAGCACCGCAGGTTCCTTCGTGAAATTCAGCTAAGGTTTGAGAGTCTTCGGCTTGGGATAGGCATCGAAGGAGGACGCCATTTGGGGATTTTCGATATAGTTGGTTTTTGTGGATAGTATATCTGCGGTAGTTTCCTAGCAAGGACCGTTTGGCTTTAGGATCATCTAGGAAGGTGGCATTGTTGAGATAATGAAGGAACGGTGTTCGCCAATCGTCTAGATCGTGACTCTCACCCCCAATATTGATGGTATTGATTTCCATCTGGTCGATACTTGGGCGTTCGGGTACTTCGATATGGAGTATCCGAGATTCTTATTGCCCGATCATAGCTGCTATGTTGGCGAGGGTAATGTGCAATTGTGGATTTTTCAGGTAACTTGTCCATGCGTTATCGCACAAAGAGAGCGTAGTCAGCCACCCGACCGTTAGCTTAGTTTTTTCTTGTGTAGTGTCTCTGAACGAGTTAGGAATCTGTAAAGACTGCATGCTTGGGAATGCCAAGGTCGAGTGCGAGGACAAGGCAAAGGAACAAGGCTTCGTACTCTACTTCATTATTGGAACATTCGAAGGCCAGTTTGATAGCTTTCTCTATGCAGTCATTATTGGGTATTACCAAGACAATACCAATGCCTGAGCCATTAAGTCCTGCTGATCTGGTGAGATGGTCTCAGGGATATACTATTTTGAGTTGATCTTCTGATAAATCATCGTCGTGTTCTTCCCACTCGATATCTTCGACCGGGAAGTCAGCTAGAAAGTCTGCTACTGCTTGGCCTTTCTAGGATATTTGCTTCTCGAATGTAATGTCGTGTTCGCCAAGGTATACGGAGCACTGTTGCACTCGTCTAGATTTTTCTTTTTTGCTAAGTACCTCTCGAAGGGGATAACCGGTAATAACACGGATTGGATGAGCCTGAAAATATGGCTTGAGTTTATGGGCTGAATAAACAAGTGTAAGGAGTTAGCGCTCAAGTTTTGAATATCGAGTTTTTGTGGGGGTTAGGGTTTTGCTGATAAAATATACAGGTTTTTCGATGTTGGAATCAAGTCGAATCAGCACTGAACTGAGAGAGGTTTCTGTGGCAGCAAGGTTTACAGAGGGTGTTTCGCCTTTTATAGGTATGTTGATGATTGGTGGACGGCCAAGATAAGTTTTGAGTTCAAGGAAGGCTTGCTCGCACTCAGGGGTCCAGTCAATCACGGGATTGTTTTGTTTTTTTGCTTTGTGGACGCCTTGATCGTGCAAGAGGGAAAAAAGCAAGGCACATCTATCTAAGGATATGGAAATGAAACGATTGAGGGCTGCTATCCTGCCCGCCACTTTTTGGACGTGGCGGGCATGTCTATGAGGGCTCGAATGTGGGTGGGGTCTATCTCTATCCCACGTTTACTGATAAGGTGACCCAAAATTTTTTCGGATGACACGCCAAATTGGCACTTATCTGGGTTGAGTTTCATATTATACATGCGAAGTATCGAGAAGATTTCTAAGAGGTCTTGGATATGGGTATTTTTCTGAAGGCTCTTGCATAGCATATCGTCGATCTAGACTTCGACAGATTTGCCAAGCAAGGGTTTGAACATGGTTGTGACAAGGTCTTGGTAGATGGCATCGCCATTTTTAAGGCTAAAGGGCATAATGTTAAAACAGTAAAGGCCTTGTTCAGTTATAAATGAAGTTTTAAGTTGATCTTCGGGGAGGAGAGGTACCTGATTGTAACCCGAAGCCGTGTCCATCATGGATATGCGCTCGTGTCCAGCAGTGGCATCGTGGAGTGTTGAGATAGTAAGGAGAGGGAAGCTGTCCTTCAGTGTGTGCTTGTTGTGGTTTGTGAAGTCGACGCAGATTCAGATCTTGTCATTCTTCATAGGAACTGCAACAATGTTTGATATCCAGTCTGCGTACATCACTTCTCTGATAAAGCCTGCGGCTATAAGCTTGTCTACTTCAAAGTTCACGGCTTCGCGAAGTCGTGGTGCTAGCGTACGCTTCTTTTGTTTTACTGCTGAGGAATAGGGAAGGAGATCGAGGCGATGGCAGGCCAGGGTGGGGTCGACTTCATGCATCTCTTGAAATATCCAGGCAAAGATGTTTTTGTTTGCTCGAAGGAACTCAGAAAGTTCGAGGTACTCTAATTCATTGAGGAAGGTTTCGATAAATGTACCTCGTCGAGGACCGTCGAGTTCAATATAAATAGTGGGCTCAATGGATGAGGTGGTATATGTCGAAGTCGAAGGGATAGAAAGATGTTGTGATTGCTATGGGTCGCTGACAAGTTTTTGGGTTTGGTCGATCTCTGGGTGTTCGCAGAAGCGGGCATGGCGTTGAGAGCCTTTTAAATTCCAAGTACCCTCGTAATTGTTGAATCGAAGGGTCTAATGGTAGGTCGAAGGTATAGCTCGCATGGCGTGAAGCCAATCTCGTCCAATTATACCAAGGTATTCAGACTTCATGTCAATGACGATAAAGTTGGTTTGAAGGGTAATGGGGCCTGTAGTAACGGGTATGCTAATACGGCCAAGAACGACTTCTGTCGATCCGCTAAAACCTTTTAGTTCGTTGTTGGCAGCGGTAATGAGGTCTATTTTCTTTATGGTCTGGATTGTTTGGAAAATGAGGATATCAGCTGCACTCCCAGTATCAACGGGCATTGTATGGAGGGCGAGGTTCTCGATCTTAATCATGATGACTAACAGATTGGAATGGGGGAAATGAACGTGTAAAGTGTCGCAGTCGATGAAAGGAATGCCTTCGAGTCGAGGGTGACAGCTTGATTCTGGCAGAAGGGTAGGAAACTTCTCCTGATAGGCGAGCTTGTGACATTCTTTGACACGCTTTCGTTTACTCTTAGAATGTCCACTGTCTATGTTGTTAACTCCGATCAACTTGAATCTATAGATGTGTACCTCATCTTGTTCAGTAGTAGGGGTGGATAGAGATTTGAGGTAGGACCCATCGAGGTAGCTTGGAAGATCGGCAATATACTTGTGCAAACGTCCTGCTCTAAAAATAAGTTCAAGGGAGCATTGAAGGGCAAAACATTTATTGGTATGGTGACAGTTGCACTTATGGTTGGCGCAGTAAGGTTCATCTAGTCTGACTTTGATGGGGAAAGGGATGTGCCAAATGGGGTCTCCATGTATGTGTGGTAGAAGGGTGTTGAGGGGGGCAGTAAGTGAAGGCAAAATAGGCCTTAGTCTCTTCTTGGGAGCTTCAGTACTGTTATCAATGTTGGGGCGTTTGCGGCTCTCAGTCTCTTGTGAGACAGGAGTGATCAGGGGTACGAGAGCAGGGTGGGGGTGCTGCCGAGGTTTATTGAAGTTTGCTGTTTGCGGAGGCTGGCTCTATTTGCGAGACTCTTGGAGGTGTTCGAGATCAATATAGCCGTTGACCTTCGAGAACATCTCTTCGAGTGTTTTTGGTTTATGGAGGACTAGGTGCCCTTTTTCTCGGCTGTGGTCGGGCAGGGCATTTGAATATACCAAAATAGCATTCAAGCAGCTGAAATTTTCAATTTTTCAGGATTCGTCGAGGAATCTTCTGGTGAAGGCTTCAAGGGTCTCACTGCCAGATTTTTTTTGAAATTAAAGAGAGCATCAACTCTGACCTCTCTATCTTTGTTGAAGGCAAACTGGGCAATGAAAAGGTGTTAAAGTTACTCGAAGTTATGAATCGAGCCATTTGGGAGATTGTGGTACCATCGAAGGGGGTTATCGGTAAGGCTCATTGAAAAAATGCAGCATAATAGGTAGTCAACCGTAGAGTAGAGACTCAGGGAGTTTTGAAATTTGAGGATGTGGGATTTGGGGTCTATGTTACGGTATTTGCTGAGTTTGGGGGCACGAAAGTTGGAGGGTATTTCGATAGCCAAAAGTTTGGGGCAGATTGGGTTATTGAGGCGGCTCCAGGAGTTTGTGGCGGGGCTCGTGGTAACAGGAATGATGGGTTATATTTTGTGGTTGATGTCCTGCTGTATAACATATGCAGGATATGGGGGAGATTGATGAAGTCGAAGGTTGTGAGGTTGAGTGTGTAATACTGTGTTCACCGAGTTGTTCCCGAGTAGGACGGCGTCTGGGGTATCTGGAGGAGCGGAGGGTTGTGTCAGAAGAGTCTTTTGTAGGGTGAATCCTGAGGTGAATGGAGCCGGTTGGGGGGATAATGCGGGGAAACCCTTCAGCACCGGTGTGAACGGGGGGTATCTCGAGGTTTGGTGAAGGTCCTAGGCGGGCGCGAGCAGAGACACGCGATGGGTCTGGTATCTGGAACGGACTAATAGGTTTTAAGGGTTGTAATCTCTGTAGCTCTCGGAGGGTATTGCGCAGTTCTTCGATTGCTCTATTCTGTCTGTTTTCATCATCCAAAAGGCAATTTCACTCAGTTTCTAGTGCCAAGCGGTGGTTTTTGCGCTCCTGGTTTAATTGGTTCTGGTAGTGCTCCTCTGCCTGATCGACTTGTTGGGATAGCAAGACTATTTGTACAACTACTCTGTCAATGGAGTGGCCTGCCTGGGTTAAGTTGGAATGGCGTGTGGGTTCCATTGAGGGTAATCTGCTGAAGTGGAAAGCAAAAGGAGGGGATGAAGGAAAGGAGATTGGTAGGGTGGGAAACAAAGATGGTGCCAATTATAGGGACCTAACCTAGTTCGGATGCGAAGTTGGTTCTTACAACGTGGAATAAATCCTCAATCTAAGGAGACAAGTAATTAGCCTAAAGTAAGATCTAACTACGTACAAATACTTGCATAGAGGCCCGAATGTGACACTCTACGACCTCTGATGAGAATTTTTTAAGACAGATCACATTACTATAGAGTAAATAACAGGGTTCGAATACAAAGTATCTGGGTGGTCGAAGGTAAAATGCTAGGGGTTGGAGATAATTTTTCTAACCTCTCATTGGTCTCCCTTCTCCTCTATTTATAGAGATATAGGGAACCGAGTCACCAAGGGTGGGTCAGGTTTGCATGATTACTGTCAGGAAATCCCGGTGATTTATGGGCGCCGGTCATGTCGATACTGTCACTGCAACATTTATTGATGATGTCTCTGAATGGAGCGGTGGTTAGACCTGTCACTGTTGCTGCACGGGCCAATCAATGCGTCATCTAATCTGATGTGATGATTGTCTGTCTTATCCTGCTTCAATCGTGTGATAGTAAGGTCAAAGAATTTCTGTTGTAGTATAATAGTTCGTTCTTGTGGCTTTGTGTGATGTCGAAGCTTCGTCTTCGGGGGATCTCTGGGGAGTCTGTTTTAGAGATTAAGTGGGCGTTGATATATTCGAGTAGGCTGTGAAGTGGGCTTTGACTGCCTGTTGAAGACTATGAGTAGGCTACTACAAAGAGCATATGGATCGGCGTATTAAGGAGTTGATCGAAGCAATAGTTTTGGGCACTACCGACGACCTTACCAAGTTACAAGGAAGTCCAATTGCCAAAGAACTATTCAATACAAAAATACCAAAAGGTTTCCATACTTTGAAAAATCGAAATATAAGGGTACCGATCCAAAGGTGCATATTCAATAATACCGTGATTCACAAGGGTTGTACTCAAATCTCAACCACATTCTCTACTGTTTGTGCTCCACAAGTCTACAAGAGGAACTGCTCTGATGGTTCCACTCTCTACTTGAAAACTCTATAGTAGCCTACTCGTAGCCTTCCAGCACTAGTTGAATACTCAACGGCTACATCGAAGCCTACCTAGAGACTCGAAGCCCAACTAGACAGCAACTAAGTCCAAGAAGTCTTCCGACATCAATCGAATGATTGAAGACATATTAGTTGAAGCAAAAGATAGACGGACAACATGAGAATTCAACATCTGCAATAAAGAGACTTTGACCATGGCAATACATGATCGAAGGTAGACATATCTGACGGCCAGCTCACCAGACAGAACAGTGAAATAAGCTACCTGATAGCTACAGTGTCAGAACGGACTCCGAATACAGAACAGTTATCCCCAAAGGATATACATGTAACCTAACCTCCCATGGTGACTCAGCCATTTATATATCCTATAAATAGGAAGGAGGAGGCACTATGAAGAGGTTAGAAGATCTCTCCCTCAAAACCCTCCAAGATTACCTTCGAATACCCTGTAACACATTCTCCTCATCGACCTATCTATTAACTCGATATATATATATATATATATATAACATCAATCATTCAAAATCCTCGCTAGAGGTCATGGAGTAACCCATTCTAGGACTCCACGCAAGTGTGTTACTTCCGTAATATAGGTTATTATTATCTTACATACTTGTTTAAACCCCAGGTCGAAGATAACCCCGTGGTGCAAGAGCTAGTTTCCCCTCTTTCAAAACTTAGCTTTTATATTTTGTGTCGTATGTACTACACCCACCCCTGTTCTCCCTTTCTTTCCTTCCTTTTATAGCCATATTCCATGGCTCCCACCCTTCGCTCAACCTCCACCCTTATCGGAAACTCCATCGATGGAGTAGCCGCTCAATTTGCCCTCATAAGCTAATAATTAGCTTAGGCCGAAGAGCGCCATAATAATCAGTTAGGCATTGAGCGTGAAGAGCGCCGCCAAGAACTCGAGGTTGTACGGCAGTGCCGTTTAAACGACTTTGACTGGCAATACCGTGCTCTGGACGAGTTACGCCTTACCATTCGAGAGCTTTAACAAGGTCACTCCTACAACTCTCCTCAACGCTCTCGATTACCCACTCCCTCGTGCATTTTGGCTCGCGCCCAGCTTGGACCCCATCCCCAACTCGAAGTTCCCCCGGTCTATCTTGGCGCTGAGGGTACTCCCATCGCCATGCCCACTGGATCGATCCATCTTGGTGTCCCTGTTATGGAGGATTCCTCTGATTCTACACTTCGCACTTCTTGCCACCCCACATGGTGACCTGCTCAAGAACGCCTTGGCGAACACAGTGTCGAACATGCTCCATACCCTCGGCCTTGTCACCCTTGACCCCAGCGATTTCCTCCTCATCCTGCCTAACTTACATAGTAGGAACTCTATCAAAAAATCCGTACTGCTATTCTTGTCAGTGCGAGCCCCACACCAAACTCTTGGAGTCGGTTAAACAACCCCATATGCCCAAAACTTCTCGCGATCGAAATACCTCCGAATTTCCATACCTCTAAAATTAGCCAATACCGCAATACCCACCCTCAATCTCATGTCCTCAAATTCAAAAATGTTTTTTAAGTCTGTACTCTACAACATACCATATCTTATGTCGCATGTTTCCCACCAGTCTCACTAATAACCCTCTTAAATGGTACCCCTGCCTCCCTAATGACTATATTTGAAGTTTCAAACAATTTTCAAACCTTTTTATCGCCTAGTTTGCAATTAACAAAGACCGTGAGATCCGAGTCGATACTCTCTTTAACTTCCGCAAATACCTTAATGAAACGCTTGAAGCTTTTACCAAGCGGTTTCTCGATGAGTCGCGCAAAGCCGAAAACATCGATTGTGCGAACGCCATTCTAGCGTATTCTAACGCTCTACCTGATCATAGTCGTGTCAAGGAGTATATCGTGCTTCATAAGACATGAACCCTCGAGGAGATGTTATCCAAGGTTAACGGATTCAATGACCTCGAACGCTAATGTGAATCCAATCACCAGGGTCAAGCATCGATAGCAAACCACAACAAACCTTGACAATCTTCTAAGCCCATGGTCACTTTTGTCTCATAAGAGTGCGAGAACCACAAATGCCTTCACCTCGATGCTACCCCTTCTAAAATCCGCAAAAAATGACCAATGTCCATCTTACCGAAACTCGTTGCCCCCATTAGCACCCTTCTCACAAAATATAAGTGAACCCTATCTGGCGTACCCCTTCCCCATCGAGGTCAGGAAAGATGAGCCTTACTGCCAAAATCACAAGTGTAATTGCCACCCTACCAATAAATGATATGTTCTGTAATGATCGCTGGAGATGATTCTTAAAGCAGGTTATCTACATCGATATGTTGCCGATTTCCCGTAGTATCTCGACGGGTTGTATCTCAAGCCTCAGCCCGCTCTAACTACCGACCTAGCTGAGGTATATATTTTCCAACTTCACCTCATCAAAGTTAATAACATCTACAGTGGTCACACTCGAAGCAAGCGCAAACGAGTCGAAGAGGGCTGCAAGCTTACCTATCAAGGGAAGTAACCCATCCTTCTACCTGAATCTAGCCAACACCCTCGACTCGAAGGTATATCCTTCATCGATTATGATACTTCTCGCGTTCGCTTCCCCCACTCCGACCCCTTGGTCATTATGATTAAGGTCGAACACCTTGTCCTCATTGATATGGGCAGTGCAACAGACGTACTTTTCCTCCAGACTGTTTAAGCCATGCAAAAAAATAGACCTCATTACACCAGCCAATGTCGAGCTTAAGGGGTTTAATGGTGCTACCGAAGTCGCCGTCGGACGCCTTAACCTCCCTGTCACCATCGGTCCAGTCACCATCCAAACCAGTTTTCTCGTCATCGACAAGAAATTTGAATAGCTAGGCATTCTAAGGCGAGACTAGCTTCATGCCATAAAAGCCATACCTTCTACTTGCTACCAAATACTTCGTTTAACTACTCCTTTCGGTACGTGGAACTTGAAAGGCTCTCAATGCCTTGCCCGCTCATGCGAGGTTGATCTTACCATAAAACTTGCCAAACCATAGCAATCAATGCTTTTCTCTCTCCCAATACTATCAAACCCATTCAACACACCTATCGAACCAACTATTTACATCGAACTTGACAATCCTTGTCGAGGTACATTTATTGGTAGTTTTTTGGATGAGGCCGAACGCCTTGAGCTTACCACTTTTCTTCGAGCAAATAAAGATGTATTCGCCTGGACCTTCCATGAGATGCCTAGAGTCAACCCCACCCTGGCCTGCCATCAACTTGACCTCATCCTTTACTTTATAGCTGTGAAGCAGAAGAAACGTACTTTAGCACCGAGGATTCGGGGAAGCAGTGAGCCTCGAGGTTGAAAAGCTATTGACCATGGGTTTTATCAGAGAAGTCAAGTACGCTGATTAGATCTCAAATATTATAGCTATCCCTAACAAAAATGGCAAGATCCATATCTATGTCAACTTCATAAACCTCAATAAACACACACCGAAGGACAGTTTCCCTTTCCAGATCATTTATGTGCTTCTAGATGCTACGGCTGGCCATAAACGATTATCTATGATGGAAGCAGCTTCTAGTTACAACCAGGTACCCCTCCTCCTTGTGGACCAACTTAAAACTTCATTTATTACTAAACAAGGTTTTTACTACTTTAACGTAATACCCTTCGACCTGAAAATCGTGGGTGCTACTTTCCAACGTCTTGTTACCACCATGTTCAAATCGTTGCTTGGCAAGTCGGTCAAAGTTTACATCGACGACATATTATACAAAAGTCTCCAAAAATATACCCATATACATGACCTAACCGAAGTGTTCTCAATACTTTGTTCTTATAACATGAAGTTGAACCCAAGCAAATACCAATTTGACATTTCATCTGGCAAATTCTTTGGCCACCTCATCAGCAAACGAGGTATCCAGATCGATCCCACTCATATCCGCGCCATTATCGATATGCCTTCCCCTCGAACTAAAAAAGATGTCCAAAAGGTTGCTGGAAAAATAGCCACCCTCAACCGTTTTATATCGAAATCCTCTTACCGTTGTGCTTGGTTTTTCTCCCTCTTACACGACCAAGGCATCCATAAGGCCAAAAAGAAAAACATCCCCAAAGTCAATTGGACACCTGAATATGAACAGGCCTTCCTCGAACTCAAAACATACCTCGGTTGACCACCCATCATCAGCACCCCCATTGAAGGTGAAATGTTTTCTTTATACATGGTAGTCACCAATACTTCTATTAGCTCGGCCCTTATTCGACTCGAATCAAGTATCAAGAAGCACGTATACTTTATCAGTAAAACCCTGACACCTACCGAGACTCGATATACCAAGCTCGAGTGATTGCTACTTATACTCATCTACACCGCTTGAAAGCTCAAACTATACTTTCAGGCTCACCCTATACGTATTATCACTAGCTACCCCCTTCAAGAGATCCTCAGCAAGAAAGATAAATCTAGACGGGTACAGCAATGGTCTATTTATCTTGGTGAACACGACATCACTTTTGAGAAACGGATATCTCAAAAAGGCCAAGTAGTTGTTGATTTCCTTATTAACTTCCCGGTCAAAGACATTGATTAGGAGGAACACGAAGATGATCTACCAGATGACCAACTTGAGTAGAACGACCCTTGGAATCCTAACATGGGCTGGCGTCTATTTACTGATGAATCCGCCAGACCTAACGGTTTGGGGATATGTATTGTCCTGGTCACCCCTTCTAATAACCAAATCAAAAAGGTTGTCAAGCTAAACCTCGAATGTTTTATTAATGAAGTCGAATATGAAGCTTTGATACATGGCCTCAATTTCTCCCATGAACTTGGGTTCCCAAACTTGCAGTATTTACTGATTCTCAGTTTATTCAGAAATAGGACACCGACAAAAATCAGGTTAACGGTCGTATGGATGAGTATGTTGTTCTTGTCCGCCAGCGCATAGATCATTTTTTGTGAAAAATATTCCATTACACATTACCCTCGAGGTGAAAATATACATGCCGATTCCTTCGCCTACATAGTTGTTATGTTAGGCCAATCCGAATCCCGAACACTCTACATCAAAGTACTCAAATGCCCAAGTATCGACAAGATGGAAGTCAATACCATTAATACTGGGGGCGAGAGTCTCGATCACGATGACTGGAACACACCCTTCCTTGTTTATTTTAATAGTTCTACCCTCCCGAAAGATCCCAAAGGTAAACATTCGTTACTGGAAAATTGTCGCAGATTCATCATCCTAAAAGGTAGACTACACCATAAATCCCCAAATGGCATATACCTCCACTGCATCTCTCAAAACGAAGCCACTACCATACTTACCAAACCCCATGAAGGTAACTGCGGTGTTCACACTACTTCAATATATGGCTCTTTGAGCTGTAACACAAAGGTTATTCTGGCCTAATATGAAGAAACAAACTAAAGAGTATATGAAACACCTTACAAATGCCAACGTCACGCCCATGAAATTCAAATCCTTTCACATTATCTCTATTGGAGCCAAGTCGCTTAGACATTTAAGCGATGGGCCATTGATCTAGTGGGCCATTTCCCTATCGGGTAGATGAAAATATATTCTAGTAGCCACAGATTACTTCACCAAATGGGTCGAAGCCGTGCCTCTATGCCGAACCGTAGAAGAACAAGTCATCAAGTATTTATGGGAAAATATAATTACGCATTTTGGCTGCTCTCACATGATTCGATGCAACAACGGTCCACAGTTTGTTGGGAACAAAGTCTATAATTTTCTCAAGAAGTACAACATTATTCTCTCACCCTCAACACCTTATTGCCCACAGGGGAATGGTCAGGTCAAAATAATCAATAAACCCATAGTCGACGGTCTTAAGAAACATGCCGATGGGAAGAAAGGTTGATGGGTCTAAGAATTACAGCATGTACTCTGGACCTATCGTACCACACCAAGAAAGGTGACGGGTTGCACTCCTTTCCTCCTGGCTTACAGTACCAAAGCTGCGCTGCCTACTCAGTTCAAAGTGCCAACGCGCAACCCTGACCTCCCTGATGAAGATAACGAGTTTGAACTTGGATGCAATAATTTATGGATCGATAAAACCAGAGACTGAGAAATTGCTAACCTCGGTCGCTACCATCTCTCTCTCCATAAGTCTGACAATAAAAGGGTTCGACCACGCAGTTTTAATATTGGAGATTTGGTACTTCGACTAGTCACACCCTCTTCAAAGCCTCGCAATGCCGATAAGCTAGCCGAGTTCAGGGAAGGACCTTATGTCATGTACATCAAAACCAACAAAGTATCTTATTATCTAATGACAGAAGCTAAGGAGCCTCTACCCAACCCTTAGAGCACAATGCAGTTAGCATCATATAACAGGCCACGGCCACCACCTTGTTCAACTAATATAAATATAGCATCATCAATGAACATATTTTTATCTTCTGAGCTTCATGTTCTGTCTCAAAGTAAACTTCTTGGGCAAACCTAAGTATCACGTCAACCTTTCGACCTGAATAATACTTGGGGGTGACCTCAATATTTTTCAAGGTTCCAAACTCGAGCAAACCTAAGGGCATGAATGGTTGAAAGACCGAACCCACGGGTATGCATTGGGGCCGACCATATAATGCTTCATTTAGGCCCATTCCCGCATATAGACTCAGGGGTGACCTTCAAAGTCCAGTGAACTTCTTGGAGAAACCTAAATATCACGTCGACTCTTTGACCCGACTGATAATTGGTGGCGACCTTGAAGTCTTTTAAAGTTCCAAATTCGAGCAAACCCGAAGGGCATGAATGGTCGAAAGACCAGACCCTCGGGGATGCATTGGGGCCAACCATATAATGTTTGTTTAGGCTCAATCCCGAGGATACACCTGGGGGTGACCTTTGAAGTCTAAAAAACTTCTTAGACAAGCCTAAGTATCACGTCAACTCTTCGACGCGACTGATACTTGGGGGCGACTTCGAAGTTTTTCAAGGTTCCAATTCGAGCTAACCCGAGGGGTATGAATGGTTGAAAGAATGGACCCTCGGGGATGCATTAGGGCTGACTACATAATGCTTCATTTAGGCCTAATCACACGGATAGACCCGGGGGCGACCTTCGAAGTCCAGTAAACTACTTGGACATACCTAAGTATTACGTCAACCCTTCGAATCGACTGATACTTGGGGGTGACCTTCGACATACGAGCACACTGAGTTAATAAAACCTAAGTATCATGTCAACCCTTTGACTTGGCTGATACTCGGAGAGATCTCAAAATTATTCGAGTTCCTGGTTCAAGCAATCCCACGTGGCATGACCGGTTGACAGACCATCCCCTCGGGGATACATCACTGTCAACCACATCATCCTTCGATCCTCAATGTCAACGGCTTTCCATACTTCAATTCTCATACTAAGCTCCAAGCATATAGACATTCCAGCCATTCAAGATCAATAAATACCAGTAGGTCAAGTTCAATTACATTACTCAATCTACCTATCCAATACTCATTGTTCAAACTTTAACCTATCCAACAAACTGAAGCAGAAACAATAGATAAGAATTTATTACAGATGACTTTCTATAAATACCAAACAAAATACCTTTTATATAACATTCGCCACAGGATTGGCCACACATTCTCCTTGCTCTTCTATAGTACCACCTCCACTGACTTTGACAGCAGGGTTCGATCACGAAGCATGAGCAGTACCTCTGATTCCAGAACCACCTGCAACATTTACAGCACCATCCCCTTCGACTACGGGATCAACTACAACATATCCAGTACCTTCCCTTACAGGGCCCACTCCTATCCCATCTTTCTGAGCAGCATCTTCGACAGCAGGCTCTTCGGTCGAAAGAAAGAGCTCGAAGGTCTCTGGATTATACCCCAACCCATCTATAAAGTTCTTCAGAGCCGTGGTCATGTCATACTCCTCATCATATTGCGCCTGGAAATGTGCTTTGCTATCCTTCAGCTGCTTCTCTTTCTCAGCCAACTTTGCCTCTAATACTGTTCGTATCCAATTATTGTTGGCAATCGCAGCTTCGACTTCCCTCGAAGCATTGGCTCTAATCCATAACTTCTCTCATCTTTGCATACCAACCTGGCTTTCCAGTAACATAATGGTCCCCTGTACGAGCTCCAAATTATCCCGCGCCTGTTTTAGCTTTTTACTCGACATCTTTTAGGCTTTGTTATAAGCCTAGCCCCATGCATTCCCCTGTATGAATACTCGACTACTCAACAATTATCGAAGCATAATTAGAAGTTTACAATTTTAAAAATACTTACCTGATGCAAAGCCTTGTTCATTTGCTACCCTGCTTCATCTGTGTTCATTCCGCAAAGGGTAGCCATCGATACGGCCGTTACTCAGGCGTTCTCCCCCAGTTTGACCTTGCGTCGCCTTGAGACGGCCAGCTCATTCTCATCCCCGGCCATCTGCTCACAAGGCCTCTTCCGCAGAGTTGTCTTCGTCTGCTATATAGTCGAAGCTTTGTTAGTGACATTTCCTTTACCTTTGCTAATCTACCGCGGAACCTCAGGAATAGTCTCAGGCATGCACGACCGTACCGTCCCAAGACCTCCCCGCCGCTCCCACAACACATAGCTCAACTTTCAGCTCAACCTGTCATAATCCATCTCCCCTGGCCTTATCAAAGAACTTCCTTCTTTCTTTTCTTTGAGTATCCAACAGCTACAAGAACGTCCCTCAGTAAAGTGTCAGTCTTCTTTTACCTCTTTCTGAAAATACCCAACTTCCCGAACACACAATCTACCCACTCCTTATCCTAGTTGATCAGCTCATCAATATAAGTCCTCGGATGCTTCAATAAGTTATTCGAGGGACCTACAAAGCAATGAAGAAAAGTTTAAGCAATCTACTTGAACAATATAATAAACAACCTTTGACCATTAACTTACTTGGATTATACAGCCTATACTTCAGCTTATGTACCTCCTCTCCCTCTGCATATACATAATTACCCCTCACCACCACCAAATCCTTATCCCACCTACGCCCAGTCAAACACCGGTCAAAAAACCATGGTTGATCCATATAGTATTGGATGTGATACGCATCTGCCCTCTCATTTGCTTTCCTCGAGTAGAACGATATGATGTCGAACCACTCGATCAAGCCCCTTCTCTCATGCTTCAACTTTAAATTCTTCCCCTCCATAACTCTCATCATCTCATAAAAATTGTCATTCATCTGGCATGGGGCAACATCCCAGAAATTTAATATTTGCTTCACCAACCTTCAAAGAGGCAGCTGTATACCAAATCGAATCTGACCTCTGAACGCCATCATCCCATCCTAGGGGGTATCCTTGAATGAGAACTCGGACCCTACCGGTACCAGTATAATACCCACCTTCGACAACCCGTGTTTCGACATGAATCAATTTAGTCTCGCCCTTTCCTGAGCCGAGACTGGCCCGACCGTTATCCCCGAATCATCTCTATTATCACTCTGCTCCTCTTCCCTTTCCTCCCTCTCATCCCCCGAAGGGTCGACATTACCTTCTTTCCCTTTTCCCTCCCCCTCCTCATTTTCCTCTTAGTCACTCTCCCCGACTATTCGAGCCCTACGACAGCTCCTAGTCGAAGTTCCAAACTCTAGCGCTACCATAGCCAATGGGACATCTGTTACAATTTCTAACTCTTCTACATTACTGCTCTTACCCCCTCGACCTCGACCAGATATACTTGGTTTGTTTACTTCAACCTCCTCATCTACCAACCTCATCCTCGAAGCTCGACGAGTACGTATTATACCCTACAGAAGAAGAGGAGCAAAATTAGCTCGATATATTCGAGTATCAAGTTCGATATCATACTATTTTCTACCCTCCCCAAATCACCCAACCCACAGTCAAATGTTCGAATGCAACCCAAACCACCTCCTCACTCCTCCTAATTTACCACTTGGTCGGACCTCCAGCCACATGGGTTACCCCCTTCCTCAATCATATAGTTACAGCCAAAGAGTATACCGTACAGACAATGAACACATGAAGAAGCAAATGCAAAATTAAATGGTCTATCTTTCCTAATTTATCAGAAGGTTACCTGCTCGAGTAGATCCGATTTCTCAGCAACAGCGAGGTGTTCTCTCCCCTCTTTAAATACCACCTAAGGATAACAAAACTGCCACGGTTTCCCCACTCACCATCATTACCTCTCCTCCACTCCCCCCTCATTTTTGGCCACAATGTATTTTACCAATATTGCCCTCACCTACTACTACGTGCATGTTACACACTTACGCTAGCAAAATACTCCTTTAGCTCTCTCGAAGCTTTTAACACACTACCCAAAGCTGCCAACTCAAATTCACGTATCTTCTCCACCTCTTTCCCATAACCTGAGGAAACATCATAATAACCTACAGTGTCACACTACCCTAGGAACAGTATCATCTCTGTCATGTCTGCTATTTTGGCAGTCAAATTTTGGATTCAAAGAACCCATGCCCAGGCCCTAACATATTCGGGCCCTCTCATGCTTTTATTTTCGAACCATCGTCTGCATTCTACCCTATCCCATCGTACATGCACATTAATACTTAAACCTTCGGTCAGTATTTTTCTTTATATAACTGAACCCCAATGTCTCACCATTTATAGTTGTTTTCATTACTTAAGTTTGACTTTCGATAAATAATGTCGTACCTACTTTATCATCGTCTACAATACCTAATATGTTTTGACAATCATACTTTGATGAACATATTTTTCATTCAAAAATAAAACAAAAATCCTCAGGCCTTCAAAAAAAAGGAGAGAAAGAGAAAGAATACCGACAACAAAAATAATAACTACAATACCACAACTTTTCAGGGAACCCCCCTATTTGCATATGAGGCAATTCTTACAGAGCCCCGCCTCATCCTCGACCGCGTCCTCAGCATCCACCTGGTCTTCTGCCAAGCTTTCCAGCAGATAGTACCGGTTACTGACATTTAGCCCTACCCACTGCATCACCCTCCACCATTGCTCGTACAGTATCCCGCAGATGGCCTCCCTCAGTTCCAGCTCTACTAAGTCGGGCAGCACCATGTCCAGCCCTAGATCCCTGAATAATTTCTCCTTCAGGACAGCCGTCTTATCTTTAATACATCATTCACTCGCCTTCATCCTTTTCTGGTACCGTATGTTTGGTGTAGTTTCCATGTTTGGTTTACTCAAAGAAGATGAAGATGAATGTTAAAAAATTATACCCTAACACCCCTTTTATACCTTGATTAAAGGGCATTTATTACCCCCTTAATCACCACTTAAATTAATTACTTTCTTTAATTCCTTTCCTCAAAACTGTCCACATTCAACAGTCAACTCTTCAACTTCTCATGCCTAATTGATTTTCTTAGCTCGTGCCATCTACACCAATTTCTGGGGGCCCTGTGAGAGGAGGTAAATGTAGTAGCCTACTCGCAGCCTTCCAGCACTAGTCAAATAATCGAAGTCTACATTGAAGCCTACCTAGAAACTCAAAACCCAACTAGACAGCAACTAAGTCTAAGAAGTCTTCCGACATCAATCGAATATTTGAAGACATATTTGTCGAAGCAGAACACACACGGCCAGCACCAGAATTCAGCATCAGTAACAGAGAAACTTCAACCATGGTAATATATAGTTGAAGGCAGACACGTTTGATAGCCAGCTCACTAAACATAATAGTAAAATAAGCTGCCTGACAGCTGCAGTATTAGAACCGACTCCTAGTACATAACAGTTGTCCCCAAAGGATATACATATAACCTAACCACCCATGGTGACTCAACCCTTTCTATATCCTATAAATAGGAATGAGGAGGCACTATGAAGAGGTTAGAAGATCTTTTCCTCAAAACCCTCAAGATTTCCTTCGAATACCATGTAACTCATTCTCCTTTTCGACCTATCTGTTAACTCGATATATATAATATCAATCATTCAAAATCCTCACTAGAGGTCGTGGAGTAATCCATTCCAGAACTCCAAGAAATTGTACTACTTTTGTAATATAATATTTTATTATCTTACATACTTGTTTAAACCCCTGGTCGAAGATAACCCCGTGGTATAAGAGCTAGTTTCCCCTCTTACAAAACTTGGCTCCTACAGACCCCATTCATACATTCGACCAACTGCAGAAGCAATTTATCAAGACGTATACTCACAATAGAGACAAGGAAGAGAATTTATATTTTCTTATTAGTCCCAAGCAGTCACACGGGGAGAAGCTCAAGGTTTTGCAAAGATGTTATTGGAACTCACGCGGAAAGTAGATAATCTCGATCAGAAAGCAGTTGTTACTGCTTTTACCAACGCTCTCCAACTAGACTACAAAGCCAAAGAGCACCATATCCTTAACAAGCCTGCGACCTTGGAAGATATGATCATCAAGGTCAATAGTTACGTCGACCTGGAAAGGATGATATCCGAAAGGCATAAATCTACTAAATCTGTCCTAACCACGAAAGGTCCATCTACAGATCAAAGTACTGAACCAATGGTGGATCAGGGTGACCAAAAACGCTCTGAGGGAAACACTGGCAACCCTCGAAAAGGCGCTTCACAAATCAAATCAGTCCTCCTAAAGATAAATGTTTGAATCTCCATAATTTTCCAATCCTCTCAAAAGATAAGCTCTACCGTCTCTCTCAACCATTAGAACCAATCGAGATCCTATTGTACTGCATGCATCATAAGGTAAACCATCATTCTACTGATAATTGCCATGTTTTATAAAGTTTACTGGAATACATTTCAAGGAGGGACGGATGATCGAATATATTGCCGACCTGGAATCATACAAGGATGGCAGCTTTAAGAAATAGCTTGAAGTTGTCCCGGTCAAAGATCAAGCTGAGGAGAAGCATCTTTACCATATGCGCCATAATAACATGATCAAAATCCATCAGATCACCAACTCTAATAGATTCAAGCACATGAAACTATCAGAATACTGCAATCTCACACCTCAAGATAAATAAGCCAAACTTCTACCTGAGTTAAGCAATCGTGGGCTTGGGATCATCATGTATTAGTCATAATACTCAAGATAAAGAAGTTTGCCATGCACACAATGATGATCGATACTGGCAGTGGCATTGAGATTCTCTTTTAGAGCACTATCGACCAAATAGGATTGGCCAATCAAGTTATTTAAAGCGACACCGATATCAGTGGATTCAATAGTTTTAAAGAAGAGGGAGTAGGCAAGATCATCTTACCTATTACCGCTGGACCAGCCACGATCAACGTTATCTTTTATGTGATCAATGGTAAATCTCGTTATCTTGGGATTATGGGTCGCTGCTGGATTCATAACATGGAAGCAATCGCTTCCACCTATCATCAAGCACTCCACTTCAAGCACAATGATGGCATCTATGAAATTAGGGGTAGTTAAAAGCTTTCTCGAGCTTGCAAAAATACCGTATCTACTATTCTAGATACCTCTGACAAATACACTGTATAGCTATTATAAAAAGTTGATCACCTCAATGATCAGCCTTCCACCGAAGAGGCCACATAATACATCAGCATTGATGAACCTAACAGAAGTGCTTTTATTGGTACTAAGCTGGTTTAGCACGAAAAAGGTTCTGTCATTCAGTTCTTGCAACTATATCGAGATGTTTTTAAGTGGACTTTCGAAGATATGCCTGGGGTCGATCCGGCCAAGGCATGTCATAAGTTGGCCATCAGCATCAATGCCACGGCAGATAAATAGAAACTACGATGACTATCACCTCGACTTCGGGATGAAGTTAACATGGAGATCGAGAAATTGATCAAAGTGCAATTCATTCGAGAAGCCAAATATTCATATTAGATATCCAACATCATCGTTATCCCAAAGAAGAATAGAAAAGTCTGAGTTTGTATAGATTTTACCAATCGAAACAAACATACTCCAGAAGATAGCTTCCCTCTTCCCAACATTCATCAAATCCTTGATTCGACAGCAGGTCACGAACTCCTATCAGATTCCACTCTTGGAAAAGGATCAAAAAAGTACTACTTTCATGCGACTCAATCCAGATAAGTATCAATTCGAAGAGCATTCAGGTCGATTTCTAGGTAACCTCATCAGCAAGAAAGGGATTGAGTCTGATCCAGATCAGATTCGAGCCCTCTTCAATATGCCATCTCTATAAACGATGATAGACGTTCATAAACTTGCCGGCACGATTGCCACTATCAACTATTTTGTTTTAAAATCTTTATACCGCTGTCGTTGGTTGTTCCAACTACTCCACGGTTGTACCAAATGAAGAAAAGTATAGCAAAATACAGAGGTTCAATGGTCATCAGAATGCGAAGAAGCTTTCTAGGATCTCAAAATCTATTTGGGGAGGTCTCTCATAATGAGCACCTCAATAGATAAAGAGGAACTGATTATCTACCTAGCAGTTACAGATACTTCAATCATATCAGTTCTCATTTGACTTGAAGGAAAAATTGAGAAGCCAGTCTACTTCATCAGCAAAACCCTCACTCCAGCGGAAACGAGGTACTCTAAAATCAAGAAACTTCTTCTCACTCTTGTTTATTATTTATAGAAACTCAACCACTACTTCCAAACTCATTTAGGAAAAGTCATGACAAACAACCCACATCGAGAGGTTCTGTCAAACAAAAAAAATCAAGGAGAGTGCAAAAATGGTCAGTCAGTTTGGGAGAACTTGATATCAAGTTTGAACAACGTCATTCTGAAAAGGGTCAGGCCGTTACTGATTTTCTCGTAGATTTTTCTGTGGATGATCCCGAGTGGGAGGAACACATCCTAACCTTGCAGAGGATATTAAAGAAGATCCACCCCCCCCCAAAGTATTTGACGAGCGAGATGAATGGATTACAAAGACAGGGTGGCGACTTCTTATAGATCGATTAGCAAAACCCGCAAGGTCAGGTATTGGAATCGTATTGATTACCCCTTCTAACGACAGAATTGAGAAATCAATCAATTTAGATTTTGAGGCCTCAAACAATATCACCGAATATAAAGCTCTTATTCACGGACTCAACCTCGCTCTTGAGCTTGGCGTCCTAGAACTCTCAATTTACATAGATTCACTACTCATCGTCCACCATTACTATGAGCAATGCAAGAAGAATGGCATGATCATTGAATATACATCCCTCATTGCAAATAGGATGAGCAAGTTTGCGCAAGCAACTTTCGATTATCTTCCTCAAGGTGAAAATAGATACGTTAATTCCTTGGCAAATCTAGCCGGGGTCTTGGGAACAAAAGCTTGATATCTCCAAATCAAAGTAAGTTTAACCCCTAGCATTGATCTCATTTCTGTATGCACAATCAATACTAGGGGGGATAAAGGGAAAGACAAGGATTGGTGAAAACCCTTCTTAGCCTATCTCGGTATTGATAATAAATGCAATAAACCACTTCCAGCAGATTCAAAGAAGCACCGACAGCTGATCGACAATTCAAAGTACTACACAAATCAAAATAGTTCATTATACTGCCATTCAGTCACAGGGCCTTACCTTAAGTGCCTCTCCATGTAGAATGCGAACGAGATACTCTGCAATTTACATGAAGGGACTTGTAGCTCTCATGCCGCAGGTCAATCACTAGCAAACAGAGCCATTATGCAAGGAGTATTCTGGCCTGGCATGCACAAGCAAGCAGAAGAGTACTCACGCAAATTTGACGCCTATCAACGATATTGAAAAATGATGCCTGTCCCTACGCTCAAACTCTTTGCAAGCAAGGTGCTTTGGCCATTCTAAAGATGGGCACTCGATCTCGTCGGCGAATTTCCTAATTCTCCAGGTAACCACCGACACCTACTCGTAGCTGCCGATTATTTTATAAAATGGGTTGAAGCAGTTCCACTCTGTCGAACTAGAGAAGAAGAGGTCATCTCTTTTATCTAGGAACACATCATCACTCGGTTTGGGTTCCCCCCCCTAATTCATATCGATAATGGGCCCCAATTCATTAGAGAAAATGTCGTAGCTTTCCTCAACTAACACAATATCATCCACTCACCATTCAATCCCTACTACCCTCAAGGCAATGGCCAAGCCAAAATTGCCATCAAAACCATCATGGATGGACTCAAGAAAAGGCTTTACTCATAGAATAAAGGGAATTGGGTTCGAGAACTACCTCATGTCTTATGGGCGTATCGTACCACTCTACATCAATCAATCGGCTGCACTCCATTCTTCCTTGCCTATGGAACTGAAGCCGTCTTTCCCTCCAAATACCATCATCCAGTCATAGATCACGAGCTAACTAACAAGGAAAATGAGTTTGAATTGGCCTACAACCTTAATTGGATCGATAAGACCAAGGAACGTGTCATCGCTAACCTAGGTCGATATCACCATATGCTGGCCAGTTTGTACAACAAACGAGTTAGAAGATGTACCTACCAAATCGATGATCTCGTCCTTAAAAAAACCTTAAACACAGTAAAGAACCTCATGCCGAGAAACTAGCAGACAATTGGGAAGGTTCATTCTTAATTACAGGACTCTCAGGCCTGGGATCATACTACCACATGACAGAAGAGGGAATCTACATCTCAAATCCATGGCACCCTAGGCGACTAAAATGGTACTATCGTTAAGTCACTTACAACTCCATTTCAATCTATCACCTTTCCATTCCAAGAAAGTGATTTTCATCTCTATCCAATGTACATCCTTTTCTATTTAATGAAAACTTCAGAGTTTTTTCTCCCACATATCTTTCTACTTCGTAGACAATATTTAGATTAAAGCATAGGTAATACTAGCTTTCAATCGACCTTTATACCAATTAAATCAAGGTTAACACATGGTTTAGGTGACTTTACTAAATTTTCTACGATTAAAACGCAGGTAATAGTAGTTTTCAATCAAAGACTTTATAAGGCATAAGATAAAGCAAAGGTAAAACTAGCTTTCATCTTATTTAATATGGCTGCGACATTATACCAGTCAGATCAAGGATAACACTTGGTTTGGTTGACTCTACTAAATTATCTGTGATTAAAACAAAGTTAATACAAGTTTTTAATCAAAAACTCTACCAGGCAGAAGATAAAGCAAAGCTAAAACTTGCTTTCATATTATTCAATATGGCTGCGACATCATTCCAGATAGGTCCGGAATAATACTTGGTTTGGCTGACTTTACTAAATTCTCTACGATTATAATAAAGGTAATACTAGTTTTTAATCAAAGACTCAACCAGGCATAAGATAAAGCAAAGGTAAAACTAGCTTTTATCTTATTCAATATGGCTAGGACATTATACCAGTTAAATCTAGGATAATACTTGGTTTGGCTGACTCTACTAAATTATCTGCGATTAAAATGAAGGTAATACTAGTTTTCAATCAAAGACTCTACCAGACATAAGATAAAACAAAGGTCACACTAGCTTTCATCTACCAATATGTCTGCAATAAATACATTTTTTAGGCTCATATCTAACCACTACAAATAATTTTTTTCTGCTGTTGGGATGTTAGCCGTGCTTTCCCCTACAACAGGAGGTCGATAAGCCATAAATTCTCACTCTCGAGCAGTCACAACAATCCTGCCCTGCTCTATCAATTCTGTAGTAGCCTACTTGCAACCTTCTAGCTCCAGTCGAATACTCAAAGGCCACATCGAAGCCTACCTGATTACCTCGAAGCCCAATCAATCCATAAACAAGCCTTCTGAGACTACATGAACTTTGACTTTGATCAAGCCACGAAGACGAAGGCAGATCCATCAGTATGCAAACTCTACATCAGTATCAAAAATACTTTGACCATAGTCATACATGGTCGAAGGCAGATATGTCAGACAGCCAGCTCACCGGACAATAACGGCGGCGTTGTTGGTCCTTACAGCTACAATGACAGAACCAACAATAGTTACAGTGCCAGAGCACAGTGTCAGGCCCGACATTTCTGGCATCAACACCAACTCTGGGATACCCGCCTGATACCTGGAGGGTACACTTATAATGTGACTTCCCATGGTGACTCAGCCCTACCTATGTTCTATAAATAGGAGGAAAGGGGAACCAAGGAGGGGTTATGAAATCTCTCCCCATTACATTTTACCTTCAATCTCTCTATAAATTACCCCATACTCGAACCTTCAACTACTCAACAGTAATATCAATACTCTTAAAAATCCTCATCAGAGGTCGTGGAGTGTCCCATTCTAGGCCTCCATGCAAATATATTGCCAATAGTTTTATCATATTATTGATCATATACTTGTCCCCATTGATTAAGGATAAAGCTCGTGGTGTAAGGGCCGACTTCCCCTCCGTATGAAGTTAGGCCCCTACAAATTCGGCAGGTCGAGGGACTAAATTCATTTCCTTTGAGGCCACACAATTTCCTCGATCTATATCAGCTCCGCAAAAACATCCTCTGTCTGACATACAGTTGAACAAATATCTCTTTCTAACTCAAGCCTTTTTACCTCCTCTACAAAATAGGTGATTGCCGCCCTCAACAAGTCTGAGTGTGTTGCACAAGGTATAACTGCCTTAGAAAATTTTACTTTAGCTCGCTGAAGATGATCTTCCAACCTCGTACACTGTTCCTTTTTCCTTTTCATTTTACTATCTATTCAAGTTGTGAATGCAATGTTCTCTTCTGATTTCTTGTCAGCTTCAGCTGATTCAACCTGATTAATCACCTTCAAATCCGCCACCTGAGCACGAAGTACCTTAACCTCCCTGCTTAAATCTTCCCCAGTCATAATTTTCTTTAACAATTCATCTTTCATAATTATCAAAATGCCATTCCCTCTGGTAACCCATTTTAACTCTTGCTTTCTGATAAGAGCAGCGACCAACTTAATTTGACACTCCCTTAACCATTCAACTCCTTTCTGCGCATGGCCTTAAATTTGAGCCACATCCCCCTCCAGCTCTCTTATTTGAGCTGACAAGCTGACTACATCCCCTTGAACAAAAGAAACCTTAGCACCATTTTTATTCTTCCTCAGACGCTCTCCAGCCTCGGTGTTCCTGGCATGCAAATTAACATGTACAAATTTTCTCTTCAGTTGTACCACCCTCTCATTCAACTCATCACAATTCCGTTGCACCATCCGAAACTCCATATCTTTAGCAAGTAAGGTTGTGGACAACTGTTCAACTGCAACTTCAAAAGCTGATAAATCATCCCGAGCATTCTTCAGCTTGCTATCTTTGTTAACCATTTTCTTTTTTAATCGCTTCAGCTCATTTCTAGCATTTACTAGATCAACTTGAATTTGCTTTTGGTTGTCCATTTTATTGATCAATTCACAATTCAAACCAGCTACAGAGTGATTTAGGCCTTCCTCAGATCTTTCTAGTGCTTGAATACAGTAACGGGCCATGTCAGCTTCCCTACTCTTTGCCATTAACGCATCATTCTAGCTTTTGAGCTTCGCTGTATGTTCTTTTAACTCTGCGAGCTCTTTTTGCCCTTTATTAATTTCGGTATCCTTCTCCTCGATGCCTCAACAAACTTGAAGTATACCTTTACATGTTGATCTTCTCATCCTATCAAACTCCTTTAAAAATTCTTGGTTACATTGGCGTAACTCATCTTCGCAAGCGAGCTTACTCCAATTTGACATGTATATTACATATACATTATCTCAAGTTCGACTCAGAATACTCATTCAATACATATACCTCATCTCTAACATCTACTGTGTGAAACTACTTCTAAACTTAAGGTTAAAGTACAATCTCAGATGGATGATCAATAACACATACTTCCAAGAATAAGGTACACACTCCCTATACTTTAAATTATCAATATGTTGATATTTCCTATGCACAATACACAATTGAGTATCATTGCCCTAAACCATTAACAAATTTTTGGCTTGTCTCTACACTTCACTTTTTTTTTACTTTATAGCTCTATACTAAAGAAGCATACAAGTCAAATATTTCTTGCTCTGTTCTAACCTGCAGCTCCGCTTGCGAAGACAACAGGGACGATGAGGCGTCTCTCTCCTTAGCGAGCTCAGTCTCTAAATCTTTTATTCTGAGGCGCGTTTCGATAAGTTCCTACAACAAGTTTTACAAGAACAACTTAGCCTACAGAATTTTATCCAATAGAAAATTTCCCATCAGTTTACAAACCTTCCAAAATATTCATACAATCACAAAATCATCATTCTACTCTACCTTCTCATTTTCCCCCTCTGGATGCCCATTGTCATCCCCTTGGATGTCTTGCAACGTTTAAGGAGTGAAACCATCCATACCATCCACTACTCCAATAGCAACATCTTCAATCTCTTTATCTTCCTCCTCCTCAACATAAGTGTCCGCCCTAATGGCATCCACCTTATCTTCAGAATACCCCTTTAATATAAGGTGGAGCCTGAGTCTATCGCGCTTAGCTACCACCTCCTCCAAATTTACTCTTGCTTCCGCGTGTAGATTGTTGATCTCCACTACTTAAGAAGCCTTCAGGGCCTCCAGCCGCTTTCCCTCCTTGAGCAAGTCCATTTTTAAATGAGCTACCTTCTTTTCCAACTCAACTTTTACCTTCTTCAACTCAGCTTTCTCCTACTTAACCCAGAGGCATATCCCCTTCATCAGGTAAGCAGCCTACAAAATAAACAAAACCGACCTCATTATTAGCCTGAACAACAATACAAAATTTATCATATATTCAAGCAAATGAACTTACCATTTTGCTCATCTCCTCATCCCTATGGAGAGCTGCCAGCCTGGCCCTTTCTTCCGCCTCTTTCAGCCCATCTACTACAATAGGTCGATCATCTATGTCCTTCACCCCCGATATTTTGACCCTTTTCTTTTTTGTCTTTCCTGCAACCTCACCACTTCCTGTGGTTCCAGGGGTCGAACCACGCTTCAGCATCTGCTTCTTAGAAAATGTTCGAGCAATCTTGATCGACGTAGTAGACTCCGATAACCCCGTACAGTCCACTCTAGGGGCCTTGGGAAAATTTACTCGCATCTCCCCATCAGTTCCCTTCTTCTGACTACTTTCGGCACCCATCATTAATCACTTCGATTGAGAATTTTGAACTTTCTCAGATCGGCTGTTACCACGTTTTTTTCTGCTAACGCCGAGTTTTTTCAACACAACCTCGAGCTCTGTCCCTTCTTGAGCAACTGTATCCAACAATGACTTTTTCCTCGTTACCGTAGACTTAAGGCCTGTCAATAACAACACATGATCGTTAGTAGAGCAACATGCAATTTTAGCATATCAATCTTTTACATTATGCATTGTTATACTTCCTTTGTTTTACAGTTCTATACAGAAGTTCTATGGGTTCTTCGTCATCTCTCTGAAGGTAATCACCCTTCACCCATATCACATTATTATTCCATGGTCGGCCTACTGAGATCAGATTGAAGAAACAAGGCCGAGTCGAGCTCGCAAAGAAATATGCCCCTCCACTTGCAAAAAAGTTTTTTACCCCATAAAACTGTAAAACGTCATCAGGGGATATCCTCCTCATTCTACCATCCCCTTCCCACCATTTATTTGGAAATTCATAAACACTTATCGCCTCCCACATGTTTTCGTTCAACTGAACAGGACATGACCCGATGGTATTCATAATCCCTTTTGCCAGATTGTTAAAGGGAAGACTCAACCCATACTCCAACTGAGACATGTAACACAAAAAACCCTCTGAAAGTTTGCTCTGAACATTCCCATCGAAGTACTCCAAAGAGATCGACTTTTTATGCCCCTATCTCGTTTCTCCTTCTGCAAATCAGCCAGCAAGTAAAAATATTAATCTCTAGTTGCCACAGTATAACTCCTAAATTGCCTACCAGCATGTTCTACACAACTACTCCATCTACCCCCTACTGAAGCCTTGTCTTTACACAACTCTTTGAATACATCAGAGCGTAGAGGATAGGTTACCAATCTTCTTGGGAAATCTGGAAATTGATCAACCCCTACTTCTTCGTCACTATCAAACATTAGAATTTTGGACTCTGCCGATCGACTAGAGGTCGACGCCTCATTAACTGGTGAACTCTGCATATCAACTTCAAGTCTACAGACGAGGGTTTGATCCTACAAAAATACTCCTCACGATTGACCTACATACAGGTCCAGGTATCTATCATTATCTTATACATATACGTTAACCGTATACATAAATCTTTCATATATCATAAATCAAACGGGTTTTTATAGATTACTATAAATTGTAATTTTCAGATTTGCATAAACATAGAATATAATCTTCATAAACACATTCATAGATTACCAATCCTCTACTAACCTTCTATGTCGGAGTGGGAGTCTGACGCAGTTCTAAATCCTTTCCTCAAAACATTATTGTATAACCACCTTCGTGACTCAGTCTCTACAACTCTTTCTCACTTTGACTATTGATCACCCGCATTTAAATCCTCACAAAATTCTATGTTACTTTTCTTTTTCTTTTTCCTTTCTCTCTCACTACTCTTCAAGTTTTCAGAAGTTAAGAAATGTTTGAATGACGAAGATGAAGCATTATTTGTACTTTCACTCTCTAACTGCTAGTAGTTATTGAGCATCGTATGAGTCGTCTTCAGTTTTGGAACTGAGGCATCCCTTCTACTATCAATGCCAGACGTCTTACACCTTCCTTTTCGGTAAAAATGTTTTCCCATCACTGTCCTTAGCCTTATATTTTAATCTATTTTTGTCTCTCTTCTCCACATCTCTCTCTGACCTTCCCGTACTTATGATGACTCACACTTACACACAATCAGATTTTACAGCTTTTACAAAAGAGACAAAATTATAAGCTACCTGTTTTTTTCTATTTTTTCTTCTTTTTCATATAGAAGTACTGACATCATTTCCAAAGTTCATGAAATTTCAAATCTTTTCAAATTAGTTTTTTCACAACATTCATAACAATAGAGGATCGATTCAACTATTATGCTCATTCCATTTCTTTAAAATTATTCAAACTCATATAATTACATACACTCATGCCACCCATATCTATATTCATTTTATTTCCCCCACATATAATTATACCTAAAATATCTCTGATGTCATGGTAAACCATATCCGATCAAGTATTCTCCAGCAATCCTCATATCTTCTAATTCGATCTCCTCTTCATCAATAAACCTTATAGCATCTTTTTGAGCTATAGGATCCACCATGATTTCTGGAAACATCTTCTCATAGAAACGACGTTTATACTCGCGTTCTCTCCCAATCCCATCTAAACCTTTAAGTTGAACTACCCTCATTGGCAGTTCAGCATTATAATCCAGCAGTCTAAAAATCTACTCCCGTACTTCAGCTATCTTTATTGCCAACCGCCCCTCAGCGGCGTAACAAATTCTCTAAGATCAAGTCCACACCATTCATATTCTTTTCCACCTGTTTGAAACTTATCTCCCCCTTATTTATATATTTTTACTACAAAATTCCCACAGCTCGGGATATTATCCTATTATCTTGTAAAAGAAAACCTAGTATTTTGAGAAAAATTATTTGAACATATCTTTCCTTATCGACCTCAAACATTTCATCTTATTCCAAATTGAGCTTATTCTTTCCAAATATAGTATTCCGGAACGACTTCTCTGAGCTTGAACTTCCCATTCTAAAAAAATTTACAATTTTCTCTCTCCCCAAATTTTTGCCCCCAAGTCAAACATCATATCATACACATATTTTATTTCCCAAACATTTTTTTAATAGGTCGATTAATATATAAAGTTGTACGTTCTAATCTCATACATCTCACTTCGTCTTATATTCAAAAGTATTCAAATTATTCATTGCTTAATTTTTAGAGTTATTTTATTCTATATTAACACTGAGTTTGGATCACAAATATTAATTCATCTCAAATACAAATTACAGGTACTTTATGGATAACATATCATTTAAGTACTTTTACAGATAACAAGTCTCTCAAGTACTCAGACATCAAGTACTTTATAGATAACAAGTTTTTAAGTGTTTTTGCAGATAACAAATCTTTCAGGCACTCCGAGACATAAAATCCTTCAGTTCATTCGACTTTAGTGATATTTCACTCTGATGCAAAGCAGACATTTGAAATAGTAAATGACCTCCCTCTTATGAGTTTGGTCGAAGTCTAGTCGAACTTCAAATTGAAACTATAAAAGAAAAGAAATTTGTGCTTAAACCAGCTCTTCAAACAGAAGGTCTTCTCAACAGAAAGAAATGATGGAAGTGCATAAGCAGACTTTCATTTTCCATCTACCTCCTCCCCATCCACTGTCACCTCTTCTATAACCACCACCTCCCCAGAGTTGGTAGAGATAAAGAGGGCCCAACCTTAGAATCCAACCTAACGCAAAAAATTATCGTAACTGCCCTGTATCTATCTCCACAACCTTGTCCTCAGCAAGGATGTGGAAATAAACCTAACGTTGCTCTTCTATCACAATAACGTAATGAAATCTCCACTTATAGTAAATATCTTCCCCAGCTTCAGCCGCTTCTTCTTCCGACATACCTTGATACGTCAGAGGAAAGGGAACAGGAGTCGGCATCTCCGAAGACTTATCACCAAAATATTTCATTCTCAACTTCTGCATCTCAACAACAATTCCTTCTTCAAGAACCATTCTCTGGGTCTTCACCATCTTCAAAACTTTCAAAAAAATTGGTAACGAATAAGCGCACTTTGCCTCAAACTTAGGAACATGTACTATTTATGTAACCCTGCATTTAATGTGTAGGTATGTTTTCCCAAGTGTCATCATTCAATACAGACGAAACTCTTCAAATCTTAACCGTTGCATATATCAATATTCCCATCAACATTCAGTGCCCGTATGTCCCCCGATAACACGCACATTTTCCATACAGTCAAACACCATTACTACTTCCCTCAGTATTCAAACTTCCAACCCAAATACTCATATACTCACAAATTCTTTCAGAACCAAAGCCACTCGTGACTTTGGTTGCGAGGGGGTGATTATAGGGGCCTACCCTTTGACCTTACCCAAATCGAGTTGTTTTCAAGTTTGAACTATCTCCATGTCAAACTCACGCAGTCTCTACATGACTTCAACAGTCACTAATTCTACCTACTCCACGAACTTGTAAAGAATGTAGGTCGAGCTCAAACAGAAAAACCTAAACAAGTCAAAGACACTTGTCTCTCATGAACTTAATAGTTACTCAATCAACCGCCACTAACCACATTGTTCGGAGAACATACTTCAATACGATGAAGAACTTCATAGAAGGCCTATATAAAAAAGAAGTTCCAGAAGAGACAATGACCAAAAAATATATATGAGAAATTACCACGGAAACTATATTTTCTAGATTTTCAAAACTTCAAACCTCTTATTCACAAGATCAAGGATTTTTAAGTTGAGAGATCACTTGCAATAAGGAATCATCATCAAGCGATAAAAGTCACTATTACAAAAGCCATTAACTTGATGTCGTGGTTTTTACCTATTAGAGGTTTTCCATGCTAAATTATCAGTGTTATGTTTTGCTATCTATCAGATTTTAGTCACAGGTACATTGGTGTAAGAGCTAATTCCAAGCCACTTCGAGCTTACGGAATTAGGCCATTACACAAGTAATATTGATTAAATATATGTTCCGTTACGAGCAATACTTAGACAATTGCATATCATTCATCACCCAAAAGTCTATAGGGAGAAATCAAAATGCAAATATACGGACATAATTGTAAGCAACCAAATATTATAGGTTCCTCTCATCAACCTCAGATATCATTATCATCTTCTAGAATCTTGATGAGATTGAGGAGTCTAGCATATCTTTCAGGCAAGAAATGTCTGACCTCATGTTACGTAAAGTTTGCTCCTACTAAAATTACCTAGGACTTGGAGGTAGGTGACGGTGGCTATAGTTCAGAGAGTGTTAACTAACTCCTCTTCCAACTTTATGTTTTTTTGGTGATGCGCTAAATTAACTAAATAATACGGTTTTTTAGTAACTTATGCACGTCGATCAAGAGAAGTGAAATGAAATGTAAGATGAAAGTGTTAATTACTCTATTTGGCATGATGAAATATTAACTTAGGGGAAATGGAACCGCCTTAACTATAATTACCAAAGCAGACAAACATAAAATTTTAAATTCCATTGGGTGCTCTAGCAAATGACATGTATTTCAAGAAACAAATTGCATAAGGGTTACTGAGAAAGATTAAACAACTGATGATAAATTGAATCAGTTAGGTACAGTCGATGAAATGACTATAAAAGTTCAAGCAATGCTAAGAGAAGTTGGGCATAACATAAGAGTTACGCTCTGAGTTTTCTACCTAATTAGTTACTTCGATCATATTCATCGTTTCCTCAAGATTGTCGAATGCGGCCTGCACCCTTTTATCAAACTCAACGATATTGGCCAAAAGATGCTCTAAAAATGCATGTAGATGGTTGTAGAAAATACATACTATAGCCTAATAATTGTTTTGTGGTTCCATTTGAAGGTAAGGAGCTGGCAAAGTAGTGGTACCAATGCGTTGTAAACGAGTTTGCAGATGGCGTGGGTAGAACTGTGAATAACCATTCTCTTCCAACTATTGCTCCAGAGTGAATATACGCCCTCCAAGTGGATCGATCTCAAACTTGATTTGCAACACATCACTCCTTACTTCATTCAAACTATGGTGGACATTTTGTTGAGGTGGAAGTTCGGGCTAAGGTAATGGACAGATTCACCGACGTCTTTGTGTGAGGTCCATGCCCACTAAGATTGTTCTTAGTTGATTTCTAGCATATAAGGGGGTTATACATCTACGATGTATTTGATCGAGACCGCAGTCAGAAAGTGTACTCACGTAGAGTATAAATTTCCTAAACTTAAGTGACCTGACTGCACATAAGTTAAGCGACATAACTACATGGAGAAATTCAATTAAATATGATAAGGAATTATTGACATATGTCAAAAAGCCAAAGGACATATGACTCATTAGATATCATCTAAGGTTAACCAGAAAAAATGATGTTATTTTCTTACAAATAACTAACAAAATGAAGAAGAAAAATAATTAGCGCCATATGGAAAAAAAATATATAACCATTATGAATGATTGTGTAATGGCATTGATCTCCGACATCAACATTTTTAAAAATGACAAGGCTTAAAAAGTCATGAACGATTGTGCAACAACATTGATCTTCATCCACATCTGTATGCAATTCCCATTACCTCAATATGGTGTCTAATGTGTAAAGAAGATATACACCACAGTTATAGAAATTTAGTTGCTGCGGAAAATTTGCAAATAAGGTTTTCCATCACTTTTTTCTGTTTCCGATATTGTAAGCATCTACCTTCTATTTAGTTGGAGGAGTTGCGACTTTAAGATCAAGTCAGAGATATATTCATGGAAATACTTGCTTATTTGATTAGCGATGAGCTCATGACTGTCAAGCTTCATTTTTGTCTTTCTCATCCCATATCTTTTATTTTCCCCGTACCTGGAGACAGTTTGTCGTAGAAAGTTATCTTCTTGTCCTTACATCAACAGGGACCAGTAACCAATGGCATCCATCCAAATTCTATGGAAACAGGATTAGTTTAAAATTTTGAAGTTTGTATTCACGTTTGAAGTTGTGTTTTACCGATGACTCCCAAACTATTACCGAGTATTGAAACCAATGATTATTTCTCTTAAAGATTGCTGGAGCAGAGGCTTTTATCTACTATTTGTACGCCTTATCAAGAACTTGATGTGTGTTGACTTTTAAAATGTGAATCCTATCCAATACTTTAATATTTCAGTTATGTAATTAGATGAATTGGTTTACGAATTTGGCGTAAACGTTGATAACCAGATTTCAAAAAATGAACTGCATTTAAATTACAGTTTATTAAAAAAATGAGTTGAAAAAATGACAGCGAAATAATATACATAAGGTAAAAGCCAATTACAAAAATGATAGAGAAGGGAACAAACCTCAGAGTCTAGCCATTGCCTTGGGCATAAGGTATATAGTAAATTTAATGATACATTTTCCTCCCCGACTCAAGATACAATCTCTTAGTATAATTTGCTCTCCTATGTTAATGATTCTTAGTCTTATATGGGCTCTAAACATTCTCACCACATGCCTCTAATGTCAGACAATGGGCTTTTTAAAATGAATTGTACAACACTTCAGGAATTTTATAGTCATGATGACAGTGTAAATCATTCATTTTAATTGTAAAAAATCTACATATCTTCCAACTCCGCATTACTGGTTTAATACTTTTATCCTGCATTTAAACTTTTCTTCTATTTCCAAGATATTCAGTGAACAAATGACCAAAAGCCTTATCACATAACAAGAAAGAGATAAACAAATAACAAAAACTTGGATTCATTCAATATTTCAGTAGTAGGATATAGTTTTGTCTGGCTTATTTCCATCTTTATCCCAAGCCCTTCGCCAGTATGTAATGGAGAATCATCACTACTTTCCACTTCATCGGGGTTGACCAAAAGATATGAAATTGATCAAAAATCTTTGAAACATACATCAACTTATCAAAAACGCAAAAACGCTACCCCCCCAAGATACTATTTGAACCCGGCATCGTCCACCGTCACTTGTAAGTCAAATTTGAAATCAACCCCAGCCCCAACAGTATTAATAAATCATTAAGAATTTTTTTATCCGCCCCATTTGTAATATCATCATCTTTGAGAATTTCTTCAACAGCTTGCTCTTGACCACCACCGACTCAATATTCCCACCATTTCCTACTCCCACCTCTGGCCTCTGGGTATGGTACACCTATTAAAAATTGAAAGACAAATGACAAAGTAAGAAATACAAATGACAGTTCCAAACTACATACATGATAATATTAAGAGTATTATCTAGTCTAGTTATTTACCGTCTTGGGACGAAAGTGAGCAAACTTATAACTCTTTAGTGGTATCAAATTTATTTCCTCCATCTCCTTCTCCCACCTTCCTATCCAAAAAATATAACTTTCTCTATGCCTCTGGCATGGTACCACTTATTAAAAATTGATGAGAAATGACAAAGTAAAAAAACACAACTGGCAGTTCTTGAGTACACACATGACAATATTAAAGGCATTACCTTGTCTCGGTTCATCACCGTCATGGGACAAAAGTACACAGATAACCTTGACACTTTTTACCTATTCTATAGTCTTGTTCTTCATGTTGATTGTTTATATTGACTCCCTCAACTCTAGCAGATAATTCTAAGTCTTTCGGTATAGCATCTCCCCATTCCCCCTAAAAATTCAAAACAAATGATAAACAATGAATAGACAAAACTTGAAGTATGTAACTTAGAGTATTATACATACCTCGCGAGTTGATTACCGTGTTGCCCTTCCTCAAGT